>ML309017.1:833-14965 GCA_005239505.1 Nicotiana paniculata | reverse complement strand
GACTACCCGGACATGGCATAATAGTAGCTACGCACGGACTCCCGTCACCTCGTGCGTACGTAACCCCCGCAGATAGTAGCACATGTTTAATTAGTTCACCTAGGGGGACAATTCCCCCTCACAAAGTTAAAAAGGAGACTTACCTCGCTCCGAAATTCCATAATCGGCTTCCAAACCCATCCGACAACTCCAATGGACACACAACGCCCCAAAACTATCCAAATAACGACAAACTAATGAAAATATACTCTAATATTTGCAACAATTCAAATTATATAATTTCCCAACTCCGCTCAGTGAATTGACCAAAATTCTGGATTTCGAAATTTCTCGAAGCTAAACTCTACCCATAGCTTTACTAGCTCAAATATACAATTTACTCAAATATTCATGCTCAATTTGTGGCTAAAATCCAAATTACCAAATTTCTAGGTCTTCCTTTAAAATCCCAATTTTATACAAATCCTCATGTCTAATTCCATGTAAGATCACATATTTAGCTTAGGAATGGAAAGGAATCAATTACCTAGTAATGCATGATGGAAATCTCTTCTTGAAGCTCCTCAAAATCGCGCCCACCAACTGAAATAATGAAGAAATGGCCAAGAAATCCCGTTTTAAAAACAATCTTCCCAGCCCAAACTCCCGCACCTGCGACTTCCTCAGCTCCAGCCAAAACTCGCACATGCGCCCCAGTGTCCGCATATGTGCGTTCGCAGGTGCGGAAGTAGCATCGCACCTGCGCTCCCAGCCAAGCCAGCAAACTCTCGCACCTGCGGTGCCAAAGCCGTAACTGCGGCCAAAGCCTCGCAGGTGCGGTCACACCAGATGACAGCAACCTCAGCACTTCTTCTAACTCCAAACTTGTTCCGTTAACCACCCGGAATCCACCCGAGGCCCCCGGGACCACGTCCATTTACACCAACCTACTCCAAAACACAATGCGGACTTGTTCAAGGACTCAAATCACATCAAACACCGCCGAAATCACGAATCACACTAAAATTCAAACTTTATAAACTTGAAATTTCAAACTTCCACCTCCGATGCCGAAACCTATCGAATCACGTCCGATTGACCCCAAATTTCGCATACAAGTCACATTCGACATTACGGACCTTCTCCAACTCACGGAATCGCATTCCGATCCCGATATTAAAATTTCCACTTCCAGTCGAATTTCTCAAAAATTTTCAAATTTCTATCTTTAGTCAAATGGCTTCAAAATGACCTACGGACATCTGAATTCACTTCTGATCGTGCTCCCAACTCCAGAATCACCATACGAAACTATTCCCAGGCTCGGAATCCCAAACGGACATCAATAACTCTGAAATGCTTTCCAACCCAAACTTATGAAATCCTTCTAAAACACTAACTTCCACAATATCCGCCGAAACGCTCCCAGATTATCCAAAACCCGATCCGGACATACGCCCAAGTCCGAAATCATCATACGAACCTGCAGAAACCTTCAAATCCTGATTCAGAGTTCGTTTACTCCAAATTCCAATCTTAGTCAATTCCTCCAACTTAAAGCTTCTGAAATGAGAATTTTCTTTGCAATTTGACTCCGAACATCCCGAAATTCAACTCCGACCATGCCCACGAGTCATAATACCTGAAATGGATCTGCTCATGACTTCAAACAACTGAACGACGTGCTAGAACTCAAAACGATCGGTCGGTTCGATACATTTTCCTTTTTTTTAACTCCCTCCCGTTCTCTTCTTCCTTTTTCTTCTTTTTCCTTTTCTCCTCTCTTTTTCGTTATTTTCCTTGTTGTTGTTCTCACCTTCTTTCCTTCTTCTTTTCTTATTTTCTTCTTTTTATGTTCTGCCCGTCAGTTTTTTCTCTTTTTTTCTTGTGCTCTTCTTGTTTTCTATATATATTGTCTGTGTATATGGGTTTACATTGAAGGGATAGTTGGGATGTGGGGAGTTGAAATGTGAGGGGTGGATGTGTGAGTGTGTGTGCAATGTGAGAGAAAGATGTAAATGGTGGGAGAGTGGGTGAGAAGTGAGGGGTTTGTACATGAGGGAAAGTGGAAGTGAGTGATGTGAAGAGTGGGGAGTTAGGCTAGAAAAGTAGGGATAATGGGATTAGTAAAATAAAAATAAAAAATAAAAAATCTGATTTAAAAAAAAAAAAAAACTTATCATTAAAATTCATTTTTTTTGAAAGATTAATTAAATTATAAAGATAAGAATATTAACCAAAAATTTCTTATATTATAGGAAAATTAACCATTTACATATACTTTAAATGATACTAGGAAAGATTCTATATCTTACTTATTAACATTATAATTAAAAGGAACCATAGTATAACATTTGAGTGTGGTCAAAAATTAGTTGTTCACAGTCTCCATAGGTGAAATAATTGATTATGTGCTACTATTTGTGGGGTTTACGTACGCATGAGGTGACGAGAGTCCGTACGTAGCTACTATTGTACCTAAGCCCGGGTAGTCTAGGACCCGAAAGCATGTTGTAATTGAATTATTTGTAACCTCATTGACAATTTAAATTACTTAAGTCACATCAAATTAGCAAATGAATTTCTAAATAAGTTAAACTTTATTTTTCTAAATTCGTGAAAAGAGAATTGACTTTCCCTTGGATGAGTGTTTCCTGATAAAGTATGGATTGACTTTTTGAATGTGTGTATCTATGAGTACCTACGTCGCATGTATGATTCGCGAGCGGGGCAACTCTATTATTTATAATTGACCGCGTCGCACGTATGATTTGCGAGCGGGGTAATAGATGCATCTATGGTTCGCGTCGTTCGACCCTCCGGCAGTGCACAATTTACATTTATTTTGGACCGGATCATTTGACCTCGGCATTACTTGCACATGATATTTTCTGGGTACTTTCTGTAATTTGAACCGCTTAATGGCCTGGAAATATAAGTTGTCAACTGAAATGACGGAGATTTGAATTTGTTTATATGAAATAAGTTGTTCCTTCCTGTCGTTATTTGTTAATTAATCATGACATCCATGTTTAGTGTCTCACTTGATTATGTAAATTTGACCTCTAGCAAGTGTCAAAGTTGACCTTTCGTCACTACCTCTTCGAGTTTAGGCAGGATACTTACTGAGTACACGTTATTTCGTACTCATACTATACTTGTTGTGCATTTTTTTCAGGCACATGTTTATCTAGTGGCCTCGTTGGGCGCATCGACTTGGTTGATACAGAGACTTAGGTGAGCATCTCTCGAGAAGACCCGCAGCCAGCAGAGTCTCTTTCAGAGTATTGTGTTTCTTTTCTGTCCAATTGTATTCTGGACAGTTATCATATTGTACTTTATTTCCTAGAAATTGCTCATGCACTTGCGACGCCGGGTTCTGGGATGATTTTGAAATTATTCGGTAGATAAACCTTGTGTTTACATTATTATTTATTCAATGAAGTTTATTATTTATTGTCTAATGTTTAAAAGAATGATTTCGAAAATGTTAAAACGAGAATTTACTAGTTATATGGTGTTGGCTTGCCTGACTGTGGTGTCCGTCGCATCATGACCTTTAGTGAATTTTGGGTCGTGACAATGTTATTTTGGTTTCATGACATTTTGTGGAGGTTATGTAATGTAAGTTCGTTAGTTGATTATTAAGCTTTGATGGACTTTGTTGCTCTAGCTATGCCTTCATGTCTATTTTATATAACTTGTTGCCATATTCAAATATGCAACCAGTTGCAAAATTAGTTATCATCAAGCTCTTTACAAACATCAGCCAAGTTTAGAGTTACATCAATATTTGTAGGAATTGTTTCAGTTTATGACTCTCACACCAATCAACGGTGACACCAGCAACATTGAATACATGTGTGGGCTTGACAGCATGAATTAGGAACAAGACAACCCTTTTAATATAGTAACGAAGGAGGAAACGACCACTGTGCATTTCATATATTACAGTAACACGACAGCCCTTTTAATTATGTATCTACAATGGGACGTTAGTTAGTTATAACACACAAAATAGAACAAATAAGCCAACAAGATAGCCCTTTTACAATGTGCACAGTACATTGAAACAACTTAGAAGCAGAGTCACAATTCTTAACAAGGGTGGCCTTGTTCATAGCTTTAACCTTCATTACCACACTAAGCTTGTTAGGACCTTTCAATGTATAAGTAACAGAGACACAAAGATTATCTGGAAATACTAGAATAAAACATAACTGAAATTGAACATACTTAAAACACAATCATCCCTTAAGAACATAATTAAACTACAACATAAACATAACTGAAATTGAACATACCTAACATTTAAATAAGATGACTAGCATCAATTGCCATCATCATATAAAACTTTTAGTTTTTAATGACAATTAAATTTTAATTGAATGTAACAACAAAAATCCAAATTTCAGTCATTGTTACCTTTAAATGCCAGTAAATAAACTTCAAATGTCTAGCATCACACTAGCCTTTATGTAATGACCAGACTGGTCGTTTTGTGCATTTGCACTTCACTCGATAGTTTATGGGCACGAGTAGCTCCGTATGATGTGTTACGACTTATGTGAATCGTTGATTTTTGGTTTTTAGGTTATTCGGAATCGATTTGGAAGGAAGAATTTCATTGTTGAAGCTTTAGATTGGAAGAGTTGACCAAGTTTGACTTTTTGTGAATTTGACTCGGAACAGAGTTTTGATGGTTCCAATAGGCCCAAATGGTAATTTTGGACTCGGGCATATGCACGGATTCACATTTGGATGTTTCTAGAAGGTTTCGACAAAAATTGGCAAAAATTGGAAATTTGAAGGTTTGGAAAGTTCATAAGTTTGACCGGAAGTTGACTTTGAGGATATCAAATTTGGATTGTGGTTTCAGAAATTGGGATAGTTTCGTTATGTTATTCGGGACTTGTGTGCAAAGTTTGGGTTCATTTGGGGTTGGTTTGATAGATTGCGGCGTCAGTTGTGGAAGTTGAAAAGTTCAAAGTTCATCAAATTTGAGTTGGAGTGCGATTCGTCGTTTTGTTGTTGTTATGTACAATTTTAGGCCTCGATTAGGTCTCCGTTGTGTTATGGGACTTGTTGGCATGTTCGAACGGGGTCCCGATGGGGCTCGGGCGTGTTTCAGATTGATTTCGGACCATTTCTTCTTCATATTGAATTGTTAGTTTTGCTGATGTCTGGTGTGCCCAGTGTTTTTCATTATCCCGGATTGAGGGATGCGATCGCGTAGAGGAAAAATTGGAGCTGAGTATTTCTCCTTCGCGTTCGCGAATAACAGTACGCTTTCGCGTAGGCTGCTGTTGTTTGTGCACCGCGTTTGTACAAACACTTCTGTGTTCGCATAGTATTTTGGGCTGAGCTGGGCAATGGATTCTTCTTCTTCGAGATCGTATTGCGTTTACAGCGATCACACAGATATGATGAAGGTAATTATCGCGTTCGCATGGTCTATTACACGATCACGTAACGTATTTTGTGAGGCTGTCGAGCTTGTTCTTCGTGATCGCGAGGAGTGTTTCGCGATCGCGTAGGGTATTTCTGTATAGTGATTATAAAGTACTCCATTTCGGAGGTTTCGAACATTTTTTATATTTTTGGAGATAGGGAGCTCGGATTGAGGCGATTCTTGAAGTAATTTTCACCATATGAATTGGCTTTCGAGCCATTCGGAAGATGATTTGAGCGGGATGACGCTTCTAGTGTATCGATTTGTCTTGTTGGTGGTAATTGTCTTGCCTAACTTTGTTGAGGGAACTTTTCCTACTATTTGACATTGTTTGCTACATGCGGGGGCGATACATATATGATGTGACGAGCATATATGCATGTGCCAGGATTAATCATGCTCGAGGGTAAATTATGTTATAAATTATGTCTTGTAGAATCACGTGACCTTCTTGCTTCATGTCTTGCTTGACCCCTAGATACTAAAAACATAGTATTAAATGTTAGAAACTAAGAACTAGCTTATTATAACTTGATCAAATTTGATGGAATTCTGAGAATACATTGATGTGTCTAATTCGGTCATCACTATGCGTAATCATTAATACATTGCTACGACCGATATTCTTGAGATATTAGATTATATACTCATATTGTAGATCATTCATGAGATTTGTTGAAATACTTGAATAATAAGGTCCTTGCCGGTTTATTGAACTATTGCTGGCCTGAAAAGTTGTGATTGGGATTCATTCGAATATTCGTTTAAACACTTTCCTTGACGTTATTTATGCTTCTTGTCTTGTTTGTCATTGATATACATATGCTTGGTAAGGAAGAGTGTAAAGCACTAAGGGAGCCGTGTCATTTTATATACATTATTATGTGAGGGAGAGTGTAAAGCACAAAGGATGATGATGTGTCATATTATTGAGAGTAAAATCACGAAGGGTGATGTCGTGCCATATCGATCGAGAGTAAAAGCACGAAGGGTGATTCCGTGGAATATCATTTGAGAGTAAAAACACGAAGGGTGATGGCGTGCCATATTATGTAAGTGTAAAGCACGAAGGGTAATGTCGTGCCATTTCATTTATATTACCGTTCTTTAAAGTATCATGAGTTCATGGTATGATGAGTGTTTCCGTGCAGGTGAGGACAAGGAACATGAATTATATTGTGATATCTTTTCTTCGTGTATACGTTCATGCCTTTACATTGAGCTGTTATTGTCGTATTTATGGTTCTTATGTGACTTGTCGTTAATGCCATATCCTTGTTTTCTATCTTATTTGTTATTGTGTCGTTCGTGCCTTCTACTTGCTAAACTTGCATATACCATGCCTATTTCCTGCTGCCATAATTACATCTTTGTCGTATCTATTTTGTTGCACTTAGTACAGGCCTTCTACCATGTTAGTCATTCATGTTCTACTTGTTAACTTATAAAGATCATGTGTTCCCCTCTTATTCGTAATATCTATATTTATGCATCCACCATGCTAGTTAGTTGAAGTTATATTCTTTTTTTTCCTACTTGTTGTCATTACCCCTATGCTTTCCGCCTAGTCTGTTACTGATGCCCTTATGTACATCCTCGTTCAATATTGCTACTTGCGTATTTCCTACTTTGTCATTACTGTTATCGGTATTTCTGCCATCTGGTTGGTACTGTTTTACACATTTTGGTGAGGATGAGATAAATGCACGAAGGGTGTTGCCGTGCAATTGATTTGATATCGGAGTATATTCCTTATGTTATGAAAGTTATGGGGTGACTATTGTGGTTTATTGGTTTTCGCTCTAAGGAAAATATTGGTTGAGATATTGGGAACTGTTGAATTGTGATCTCTTATAGTACTCTGCTATTGGTTTGTACATTCATTTCGTGTACTCTATTCTGTTATACTGTAGTATAGTTCTATTGCTAGTTTACGGTACACATTTTATCAGTGAGCATCTTTTAACTAAAAAGCCTCGTCACTACTTCGACGAGGTTATACAAAATACTTACGAGGTACATGGGGTCGGTTGTACTCATACTACACTTCTGCATATTGCGTGCAGATTGTTGGAGCAGAGCTGCTGGTAATCTCGGGAGCTGACCTTGAAGATGTTCGTGCATTCTAGATATATCTTCCACTTGTCCTTAGTAGCTTTAGATTTTTTAATCTTTTTATGTAACTTTCAAACAGATCGTGTAATTATTTGCATCAGCTTTGTAAATTCCAAGTCTTAGAAGCTCATGATTCGTACTACCAGTTCTTGGGTTAATTTGTAACTATTCAGATAATTCTTTACTATTTTCCTATAATTTCATTTGGATTGTATTTACTGTTAGTTGACTTACCTAGCGTGTTGAGTTAGGTTCCATCATGACTAGTAGTTTTTGGGTCCTGAGACTGTACAGAAAGACGAATAACAAACAAAATAACATGCAAATATGGCTAAATCATCTGCTGGTATTTCTTTCCTTTTCCTTGCCTTCATTTTCATGTTCCCTTTCCTTACTTTAGCTTTAGGTTCATAGCATCTGATTACTAAACTCTTCTTTGAACTTTTCTCATCAATATTGCCCTGTCAACCAAAGAAATAGTCATACAATTGCTTCACCAAACTGATAAACAGTCATCAGATGCTTCATAAACTAAATTAAACAATCATATAAATACTTATCTTATAACAACCTCTTGCATTGTGATTTTCTTCACCACATTTATTGCATGTCATTATTCTCCCCTTTCTTGATTTACTCCACTCACCCTTTCTTTTAAGAGCTTCATCTAGACCCCTATTTCTCTTTACCTTGGGTCTTCCCACTATTTTGATCATTTCGGGTGGCTCCATGGCCTGGCTAGGGTCAACTTTCCAAAATTTTACTTTCTAAAGGCTGAATTTTGTGCTTATATGCCAGTAAATAAGCTTCCTTACTATACCACCAGTATATTTTTGTGACTGGCTCAATATTTAGGTGCAACATTGCCTTAATAGCATGAGGGCAGGGTAAACCAGACAAATCCTACAGCCTACATGTACATTTATTTTGTTCCAGATTCATAGTATGTTTGTCTCCAACTTCTGTGATCTCATAACCATAGTCACGATTGAAGTTCATTTTGCAACCATGTGCTATTGTAACGACCCGATCATTCGTTCTGAGTATTTATAGCCCCATTTCCCCTATCTATGCTTATTTATGTGTTGTACATCTGTGTTGACTTGTGTCGAGTTGGTAAGTTTGGGTTCGGAGTAGTTTTGGAATGAAATGATCATTTAGTTCTTAGTTAGGAAGCTAAGTTAGAAAAATCAACCGGAAGTTGACTTATGAGTAAACAAACTCGGATTTGAATTTTCATGATTCGGTTAGCCTCATTGAATGATTTTAGGCTTAGGAGTGTGTCCGAAATGTAATTTGGAGGTCCGTGGTAGAATTAAGTGTTGATACCGAATTTTTCCTCAAACTATTTTGAAATTTGTATATGTGCCTTCAAAATCACTTTTTATAGTAACTGGTATTTTTTCATAATTTTCCATATTTTATTTAATTTCCTTTCCAATTTATTCAGTATTTTAAATTCAAGAATTATAATTTCAAAAATATTTCCTAGCTCAATATATCATTTTAATTCTATTAGGATTTAATTATTTCACAAATTATCCAATTTGACATTAGTTGGCTATAATTACAATAATTATAGCCTAATTATACATTTTATACCATTTTAATTCAATAGTTAGTCGTTTTATATTTTAATATTAGCTAATTACCTTAATTTCACCTATTTAACCTTATTTTAATTTTTATGTAATTGTTAGCTATTTTTTATCTATTTAATTGGGTATTTAATAATTAGCCCCTCCCTATTTAAAATCTAGCCTAAATCAAATCTGACCCCAACCCAATTGAGACCAGCCCAATATCCAATCGAGATTAGCCCAATACCCAAACCCGGAACCCATCTACCCGGTCTAATCATGACCGTTGATCCCCCAGATCAACGGTCTAAACGAGCCCTTTCCTTTTCTAATCCTAAAGACCACTAACCCTATCTCATTTATGAGATTCCACCGCCCTCAAACTCTCTCATATCATCTCTTCTCTCAATCTAACCCTAGCCTTCTTCAACCACCACCTCCCTCGCCGGAAGTCATGGCCTCTCATCATCTCCTAGCCTCTGCTTCACCCCACACCGGTTTGACACTACCCTGAGGTCATCAGACAAACCTGGAGCGGTTCAACTCCTACCCATGGTCCTTCATGCCATTTTCCGGCCACCTCTGGCCGTTCGAGTAAGATCTATGACCTTTGGGTCAAAACCAATAACATTTTAAAGCTTTCTTATCTTTTATGGGTTCTCTTCGAAACCCTAGTTCTTTAAACCTTCCGATTCTTTTAGATCTGTAACAGATCTATACCTATTATGAGTTCGTTCCATGTTTTCCTTAAAGATTCTTCAGGTTGCTAAATGATTTTTCAGTTTTCGAACTATGGTTTTCAAAACAGTCTTCTTTATAAGTTTTTAGCATTATTTTATGATTCTACCATGTTTTCAAAACAGTCTTCTTTATAAGTTTTTAGCATTATTTTATGATTCTACCATGTTTAAACGTTATTTGAGCCTTTCATTCCGTCTGAGTCATTTTTGATAAAAAGCCCCAAATTTCTTGGTTCAATATGTGAATCCGAGTTTATTTGCAATATTGTTTTACTTGTTCTAGTATAACTACTCTGCCTTCATGAGTATTGTGTGATTTTGTGATTTTTTGCCCTATGATTGTTGTTAGGGTTTCTGATACCTCGTCACTTTTGCCTAAATCATGATTGTCTGTTGGGTTCTTTAATTATTTGTTGTGTTGTGATGTGAATCCCTAATTATGTGATTAGGGTTTCTGATTTTTGCTTAATATGTGTTATTCCGTTTAAATCAGCAACATTTTTACCATTTTGAATCTTTGAATAACTGTGACTATTACTTTATTGATTTTACACAATATTCCCTACTGATTTCGAGTATTTTCTTACATGTGTGATATTTCCTTGATTGATACTGATTCCCTGTGTTCTGAATCTCACTCGAGATTTTCTTGTTGATTTCCAAAATTATCTCTTGCCTTATTTCTATGAATAAACCTGCTGTCCAATTAATTCTTATATACTTTCCTTAATTGGTATATTCTGTACTTAGACTCAATCATATGCTCTATACTTTTACTACCCCTTATATGGTAAACTCAGTCTTTCTCAACTGATTTTCTTTCCTTGATTATCCCTGTTGATATCCGTTTGAGTTGTGACTCCTTGATTGAAGGGAGTACTTGTATTAATTGGACTCTAATTATGATTACTTCCATAATTATGCTAAACCTTTATTTGTTACCTTATTTTCTACCTATTTTAAAAACTATATATACTCTACTCTCTCATTAGCAAAGGACACGAACAATACACTATTCTGAACTCTCTCACACACATATACATTCTCTCTTGTTATTCTTCTTGTTTACTCGTTATTCTCAGTCGGCTGCAAGCCAAGACTGAGCAACTATACACTCTACTACTCTGCACTCTACTGTTCTTCACTACTGTTCCTCACTCTGCACTTATTCTCTCATTTAACTGGTATGTTTTTCAGTTTAACTTAAAGCATCAAAAACAACATGCTTCTTTTAATATTGCAATTCCTTCTATTTCTACTATGCTTTTACTTATGATTCTGTTGTGTACCCTGTAATTAGCATGTCTACTTTCACTTTACTAGTATGGTTGATAAGTTGTCCTATCCTCCCTTAGATTCAACATGGTATCTCCCCTAGCACACCCCTCAATCTGATTCTGTTAGTTTCTGGCCTAAACCTCTTTATGAAGAAACTGTTTTTGTGGTTGTTAAGTGTTGTAATACCTTAGTACTTCTCTGGTTCTAACTTGTACGCAAAATTTATACTTATGTGTGTCCTACTTGTCCCCAATCCCTTATTCCTTGTTTGTGACTGTTTCATTGTACTATGCATGCTGATGTGGTTCTGAGTTGTTGATTGTCCTAATCCCTTTCTTTCAAACTGTTTTCACTAAAATCAAAATCTTCTGTTCTCCAAAACTTATTTCAAACAAGTTTCAAACTATTTTCCTATTAAAAACTATGTCAAGCACTCTCACTATACTGTTAGACATTAGGTTCTGCCCCTCTTGTGTGAGCATTGCCTTGGGACCCTTGAGCTCCCTCTAAACTTTGACACACAAGAGTTGGCCTTTCCACACTGTACTTACTCCATCTTGGCTATGAAATCTGGGTGTGAGCACTGGCCGGGATCATTTGAGATCCTTAGGGAACTCTAACACACCTTGATTATACGAAAGGGTATGAACATCAGTGGAATTGAGGCATTCTGGAGATTCTGGGCCTATCTGTAGGCTCCCTATAGTATAACTTCTTCTTTTCTTTATTCAATTGTGTAATTCATGCAAATGGCCTGTAATAATTGTGGTAAACAACTCTTTGGGGATGGATAGTGAAAAGGGAAAAGGGTACTGTGCATGCTAAAAGGGTAGGACTCGTGTATTCAATGCATGCATTAGAAATCATGCCCCCTTAGGTCCCATGTCTATTGTTTCAGCATATGCATCCTTATATCACTTAGCAAAATTCTGGGTTAAAATATGCTAATAACTAGTACTTTACCATTATGTTATATGCTGCCATGTACACTTAGAAATCCTGCCTAGGATAACAACGTGCTAATAAACAGTTCACTCTCATATTCTGAAAGCATGTTAAATCCTTTAACTTTAGGAATTTAGCAAATCCTGCCTAGGAATTCTGCATACAACTCATTCCGCATCTCCATATGTGCATATTAGATATCATATTTTAGGACTCATTCTCCGCCTAATTACCAATGCATGAAAAATGACCTAAAATTATTTTACCATGTCTCTAAACAACTAGTGATAATTCTGCATTTGGTGCAACACCTAAGTACAGCATGTTTAGGCAAAACAACTCAATAATTTCTTTAATAATCTGGGTAATTACTGAGCATTGTCCTACGCCTAGGCAAGCCTTAGGTAATTAAAGTTGTTAAAACTAGAAATATGTTTATTTATGTATGATGCTTAATTATAAACAGGATAAAAACCAGTAGGCAAGCTTGATTAAGACTTCCTCTCTCACTTATGCAATAAATATGCCTTTGTGTTATCACTTAAATACCATGCTTAGGATCTGAACCTGAACCTGGACCTTAATTGTGTATGAGTCATGCTGTTTATGTGTAATATGTGTGGAGGTGCTTGTGCCTTTTCCCTGCTTTTCTATGTTTCCCCCTAATTGCAGTCCTACATGTTCTTATCTGTCGCCTTAGTATTTTTTCCTTCAAACCTGAGGGTCTGCCTAGAACATCCCTTATAGGATAGAAGTCCTAAATTCCTCCGGGACTGATAGGAATGGACAGGTAACAACGTGCAATAGAGGTCGAGACCAACACTCGATTCAGTTACTTTCACGGGGTGGGAAAGGGTAGAATATGGATACGATGACTGGTACGCTAATACCACATGTAGCCCCTCTTTGAGGAGTGATTACCGGGTATCATACTGATGTGATCCATATTATTATAAACCTAGGATACCCTTAGATCGTAATCCTTTAAAAATCTAACCTTCTTTACTATTTTGAGATTTCATCAAAAACTAAAATAAGATTAACTTCAACATAGACTTGGTTGACAAAGAAATAGTTGAATTAGATGAACCAGCATCAATCAAACAACTAAAATTTCATGTCAGCTATTTATCTATGTGAGCAAATAACGAAACACACATATGAAATAACCGGTAAAAAAAAAGATGAAAGAACATACCTTTTATTGTTCACATTATACAGCGGGTATAGTTAAAGAGAGGCTCCAAAATAGTGTCCTCAAAGAAAGCTACGAACTAGATACTCGAATCGGAATCGGCAACCCTGAACGAACTCAAGGCAACTGGGTTTGGACTGTGATTTCGGCCGATTTTAGAGCTGGTTTTGTGAGTTTTTTATATGGTATTTTGAAGGTGCTCTAATGGAGGTTTAAGGGGTGGTCGGTGGTGTGTGTCCAAATCAGAGTGAGGTCGTGAGGGTCTGTGTTCACTCGTCCGTCTACCCTCTATTGTATCTGTGTGTGCGTTCTTCTTTGTGTGGGTTTTGTGCAAATCCGATTGGGGAAAGGCTGAGTTCCTGTGTTTTGAAGTTAGATACTGTCGTTCTTCTTTGAAAAATGAGAGTGGAATGGTTGTTCTGCTCTTGGGTGTTTTTTGGTAAGCGGCCGACTCTCCTAGATGTGTGTTATGGTCCTCCTTGTGATGAAGATTAAAGGGGCTTTTATAGGGGTATATGTTTTAGGGTTAGGTTAATAGGTATTGGGCTAAGGGGAATGGGCTTGAGAATTATGGGCTTAGGTCTGAGTTGGGCTCTAAATCTACAAAATTGGGCTAAGAAGTTGCTTCTAAAATACTTATAAGAAAAATATAAAATAACTCTTAATTGATTTTAATAAATTATTATATTAAAAATAAAATTAAGAATTAAAGTTGAAACTATTTTTTTGGTCAAAAATTATATAAAAATAAAAATCCTAGCAAAATAGTATGACTACAAAATGAAACTATTTTTTTATAATTTTAGTTTTTGCGATAAAATAAAGTAAAAAGGTCAAAACTAGTTAAA
>ML309015.1:1741-16184 GCA_005239505.1 Nicotiana paniculata | reverse complement strand
CCTGTATTATCGCCTGCCATGGTCCAGACCGGACGCCGTGGTACGTAGCTGGTACCGAATCGCATGATATTTGTCCGGGACATCAAACATGACCCAAGGAACCATAAACAAAACTTCTAAATGCTCAAAGTACATTTGTTGGCATTTTATAGCAATTAAACTGGAATTCAGCCAGTCGTGCCTGTATTATCGCCATCCATGGTCCAGGCCGGACGCCTTGGTATGGATCCGTTACCGGATCGCATTTAATTTTTCTGGAACATCAAATATGACCCAATAAACCATAACCAACTCTTCGAAAGGATAAATTTACATTTTTTGGCATTTTATGGAAATTAAACTGGAATTCCGCCAAGTCGTGCCTGCATTATCGCCTTCCATGGTCCAGGCCGGACGCCTTGGTACGTAGCCGGTACCGAATCACATGATATTTGTCCGAGACATAAAAAAAACCAAAGGATTCATAACCAATGCTTCGAAATGATCAAGTTAGATTTTTTGGAATTTTATGGCAATTAAACTGGAAATCCGCCAGCCGTGCCTGTATTATTGCCTGCAATAGTAAAGGTCGGACGTCTTGGTACGGAGCCGGTACCAGATCACATGATATTTCTCCAGGACACCAAATACAACCCAAGGAACCATAACCAATGCTTCGAAATGATCAAGTTACATTTTTTGGCATTTTATGGCAATTAAACTGGAATTCCGCTAGTCGTGCCTCTATTATCGCCTGCCATGGTCCAGGCCGGACGCCTTGGTACAGAGCCGGTACCGGATCATATGATATTTCTCCAGGACATCAAATACGACCCACGGAACCATAACCAACCGCTTAGAAATGATCAAATTACATTTTTTGGCATTTTATGGCAATTAAACTGGAATTCCGCTAGTCGTGCCTCTATTATCGCCTGCCATGGTCCAGGCCGGACGCCTTGGTACGGAGCCGGTACCGGATCTCATGATATTTGTCCGAGACATCAAATATGACCCAGGGAACCATAACCAACGCTTTGAAATGATCAAGTTAACTGTTTTTGAATTTTATGGCAATTAAACTAGAATTCCGTCAGTCGTGCATGTATTATCGCTTTCCATTGTCCAGGCCGGACACCTTAGTATGGAGCCGGTAACGTATTTCATGATATTTGTCCGGGATATCAAATATGACCCAAGGAACCATAACCAACGCTTTCAAATGATCAAGTTAAATTTTTTGGCGTTTTATGGCAATTAAACTGGAATTCCGTTAGTCGTGCCTGTATTATCGCCTGCCATGGTCCAGGCCAGACGCTTTGGTATGGAGCCGGTACCGCATCACATGATATTTTTTCGGGACATCAAATACGACCAAGGAACCATAACAAATGCTTTGAAATGATAAAGTTACATTTTTTGGCATTTTATGGCAAACAAACTGGAATTCCGCAAGTCGTGCCTCTATTATTGCCTGCCATGGTCCAGGCTGGATGCCGTGGTACATAGACGGTATTGAATTGCATGATATTTGTTCGGTACATAAAATATGACCCATAGAACCATAACCAAAACTTTGAAATGATGAAGTTACATTTTTTGTCATTTTATAGCAATTAAACTGGAATTGCGCCAGCCATGCCTGTATTATCGCCTGCCGTGGTCCAGGTCGGACTCCTTGTTACGGAGCTGGTACCGAATCACATGATATTTGTCCGAGACGTCAAATACGACACAAGGAACCATAACCAACACTTCGAATTGATCAAGTTACATTTTTGGCATTTTATTGCAATTAAACTGGAATTCTGTCAATTGTGCATGTATTATCGCCTGCCATGAACTAGGTCGGACGCCTTGGAACTGAGTCGGTACCGAATCACATGATATTTGTGCGGGATATAAAATATGACCCAAGGAACCAAAAATAACGCTTTCAAAAGATCAAGTTACATTTTTTGGCATTTTATAGCAATTAAACAGGAATTCCGACAATCATGATGTATTATCGCCTGCCATGGTCCAGGCCGGCGCCTTGGTAAGGAGCCGGTACCGGGTCGCATGATATTTGTCTGGGACATTAAATATGACCCAAAGAACCATAACCAACGCTTCGAAATGATCAAGTTACATTTTTTGGCATTTTATGGTAATTAAACTGGAATTCCGCAAGTCGTGCATATATTAGCGCCTGCCATGGTCCAGGCCAGACGCCTTGTTACGGAGCCGGTACCGGATCGCATGATATTTTTCCTGGACATCAAATACGACCCAAGGGACCATAACCAATGCTTTGAAATGATCAAGTTACATTTTTTGGCATTTTATGGAAGTTAAACTGGAATTCCCCCTGTCGTACCTCTATTATCGCCTGCCATGGTCCAAGCCGGACGCCTTGGTACAAAGCCAGTACCGGATCGCATGACATTTCTACAGGACATCAAATAAGACCAACGGAACCATAACCAACCGCTTCGAAATGATCAAACTACATTTTTTGGCATTTTATGGCAATTAAACTGGAATTCCGCCAGTCGTGCATGTATTATCGCCTGCCATGGTCCAGGCCGGACGCCTTGGTACGGAGCCGGTACCGAATCTCATGATATTTATTCGGGTAATCAAATACGACCCAAGGAACCATAACCAACGCTTCGAAATGATCAAGTTATATTTTTTGGCATTTTCTGGCAATTAAGTTGGAATTCCGCCAGTCGTGCCTGTATTATTGCCTGCAATGGTCCAGGCCGGATGCCTTGGTACGGAGCCGATAACGGATCGCATGATATTTATCTGGGACATAAAATACGACCCAAGGAACCTTAACCAACGCTTCAAAATGATCAAATTACATTTTTTGGCATTTTATGGCAATTAAACTGGAATTCCGCCAAGTCGTGCCTATATTATCGCCTGCCATGGTCCAGGCCGGACGCCGTGGTGCGTAGCTGGTACTGAATCGCATGATATTTTTCCGGGACATCAAATATGGCCCAAGGAACTATAACCAAAACTTCAAAATGATCAAATTACATTTGTTGGCATTTTATGGCAATTAATCTGGAATTCAGCCAGTCGTGCCTGTATTATCGCCATCCATGGTCCAGGCCGGACGCCTTGGTATGTAGCCGGTACCGAATCACCTAATATTTTTCCGGGACATCAAATAAAACCCAAGGATTCATAACCAATGCTTCGAAAGGATCAAGTTATATTTTTTGGAATTTTATGGAAATTAAACTGGAAATCCGCCAGTCGTGCCTGTATTATTGCCTGCAATAGTAAAGGCCGGACGCCTTGGTATGTAGCCGGTACCGAATCACCTAATATTTTTCCGGGACATCAAACAAAACCCAAGGATTCATAACCAATGCTTCGAAAGGATCAAGTTATATTTTTTGGAATTTTATGGAAATTAAACTGGAATTCCGCCAGTCGTGCCTCTATTATCGCCTGCCATGATCCAGACCGGATGCCTTGGTAAAGAGCGGGTACCAGATCTCATGATATTTCTCCAGGACATCAAATACGACCCACAGAACCATAACCAACCGCTTCGAAATGATTAAATTACATTTTTTGGCATTTTATGACAATTAATCTGGAAGTCCGCTTGTCGTGCATATATTATCGCCTGCCATGGTCCAGGCCGGATGCCTTGTTATGGAGCCGGTACCGGATCTCATGATATTTGTCCGGGACATCAAATACGACCCAAGGAACCATAACCAACGCTTTGAAATGTCAAGTTAACTGTTTTGGCATTTTATGGAAATTAAACTGGAATTTCATTAGTCGTGCATGTATTATCGCTTGCCATTGTCCAGGCCGGACGCCTTAGTATGGATCCGGTAACGAATTGCATATGAACCAAGGAACCATAACCAACGCTTCCAAATGATCAAGTTAATTTTTTTGGCATTTTATGGCAATTAAACCCGAATTCCGTCAGTCGTACCTATATTATCGCCTGCCATGGTCCAGGCCGGACGCCTTGGTACGGAGCCGGTACCGCATCGCATGATAATTTTTCGGGACAACAAATACGACCAAGGAACCATAACAAACGCTTTGAAATGATCAAGTTATATTTTTTGGCATTTAATGGCAATTAAACTGGAATTCCGCAAGTCGTGCCTGTATTATTGCCTGCCATGGTCTAGGCCGGATGCCGTGGTACGTGGCCGGTACTGAATTACATGATATTTGTTCGGTACATAAAATATGACTCAAGGAACCATAACCAAAACTTTGAAATGATGAAGTTACATTTTTTGTCATTTTATGGAAATTAAACTGGAATTGCGCCAACCATGCCTGTATTATCGCCTGTCGTGGTCCACGCCGGAAACCGTATAGAGTCGTTACCGGATCACATGATATTTTTCTAGGACATCAAATACGACCCAAGGAGCCATAACCAACGTTTCGAAATGATCAATTTACATTTTTGGCATTTTATGGCAATTAAACTGGAATTCTGTCAGTTGTGCATGTATTATCGCCTGCCATGAACTAGGCCAGAATCCGTATGGAGCCGTTACCGGATCACATGATATTTTTCTAGGACATCAAATACAACCCAAGGAACCATAAACAACGCTTCGAAATGATCAAGTTAATTGTTTTAGCATTTTATGGCAATTAAATTGGAATTCCGTCAGTCGTGCATGTATTATCGCTTGCCATTGTCCAGGCCGGACGCCTTAATATGGAGCCGGTAATGAATTGCATAATATTTCTCCGGGACATCAAATACAACCCAAGGAACCATAACCAACGCTTCGAAATGATGAAGTTATATTTTTTGTCATTTTATGGCAATTAAACTGGAATTCCGCCAGTCGTGCCTCTATTATCGCATCCATGGTCCAGGCGGGACGCCTTGGTATGGAGCAGGTACTGGATCACATGATATTTTACCGGGACATCAAATACAACCCAAGGAACCATAACCAACTCTTCGAAATGATCAAGTTATATTTTGGCATTTTCTGACAATTAAACTAGCATTGCGCTAGTTGTGCCTGTATTGTCGCCTGCCATGGTCCAGGCCGGATGCCTTGGTACGGAGCCGGTACCGCATCACATGATATTTTTCTGGGACATCAAATACGACCCAAGGAACCATAAAAAATGCTTTGAAATGATCAAGTTACATTTTTTGGCATTTAATGGCAATTAAGCTGGAGTTTCGCAAATCGTGCCTGTATTATTTCCTGTCATGGTCCAGGCCGGACACCTTGGTATGTAGCCGGTACTGGATCACATGATATTTTTTTGGGAAATAAAATACAACCCAATGAACCATAACCAACTCTTCGAAATGACCAAGTTACATTTTTTGGCATTTTCTGGAAATTAAACTGGAATTCCGCGAAGTCGTGCCTGTATTATCGCCTGCCATGGTCCAAGACGGACGCCGTGGTACGTGGCCGGTATAGAATTGTATGATATTTGTCTGGGAAATCAAATATGACCCAAGGAACCATAACTAAAACTTCCAAATGATCAAGTTACATTTTTTGGCATTTATTGCAATTAAACTTTAATTCCGCCAAATCGTGCTTGTATTATCGCCTGCCATGGTCCAGGCCGGATGCCATGGTACGTAGCCGTTACTGAATCGCATAATATTTGTCCGGGTTTTATCAAATATGACCCAAGGAACCATAACCAAAACTTTTAAACGATCAAATTACATTTTTTGGAATTTTATGGCAATTAAACTAGAATTCAGCTAGTCGTGCCTGTATTATCGCCATCCATGGTCCAGGCCAGACGCCTTGGTATGGATCCGGTACCCGATCACGTGATATTTTTCCGGGACATCAAATACAACCCAAGAAACCATAACCAACTCTTCGAAAGGATCAAGTTATATTTTTTGGCATTTTATGGCAAATAAACTAGAACTCCGCCAAGTCGTGCCTACATTATCGCCTTCCATGGTCCAGGCCGGACGCCTAGGTACGTAACCGGTATCGAATCGCATGATATTTTTCCAGGACATCAAATACAACCCAAGGATTCATAACCAATGATTCGAAATGATCAAGTTATATTTTCTTGAATTGTATGGCAATTAAACTGGAAACCAGCCAACCGTGCCTGTATTATTGCCTGCAATATTTAAGGCCGGACACCTTGGTACGGAGCCGGTACCGGATCACATGATATTTCTCCGGGACATCAAATAAAACCCAAGGAACCATAACCAATGCTTCAAAATGATCAAGTTACATTTTTGGCATTTTATGGCAATTAAACTGGATTTCCGCCACTCGTGCCTGTATTATTGCCTGCCATGGTATTGGTCGGACGCCTTGTGACGGAGCCAGTACCGGATATCATGATATTTATCAGGGACATCAAATACAACCCAAGGAACAATAACCAACGCTTCGAAAAATGATCAAGTTACATTTTTTTGCATTTTATGGCAATTACACTGGTATTCCGTTAGTCGTGCCTGTATTATAGCCTGCCATGGTCCAGGCCGAACGCCTTGGTACGGAGCCGGTACCGGATCGCATGATATTTCTCTAGGGCATCAAACACGACCCAAGGAACCATAACCAACTCTTCGAAATGATCAAATTATATTTTTTGGCATTTTATGGCAATTAAACTGGAATTCCGTGAGTCGTGCATGTATTATTGCCTGCCATTGTCCAGGCCGGAAGCCTTGGTATGGAGCCGGTACTGAATTGCATGATATTTGTACGAAATATCAAATTAAACCGAAGGAACCATAACAAATGTTTCGAAATGATCAAGTTACATTTTTTGGCATTTTATGGCAATTAAACTGGAATTCCGCCAGCCGTGCCTGTATTATTGCCTGCTATGGTCCAGACCGGACACCTTGGTACGGATCTGGTACCGAATCGCATGATATTTGTCTGGGACATTAAATATGACCCAAGGAACAATAACCAACGCTTCGAAATGATCAAGTTACATGTTTTGGTATTTTATGGCAATTAAACTGTAATTCCGCCAATCGTGCATGTATTATCGCCATCCATGGTCCAGGCCGGACGCCTTGGTATGGAGCCTGTACCGGATCACATGATATTTTTCCGGGAAATCAAATACAACCCAAGGAACCATAACCAACACTTCGAAATGATCAAGTTACATTTTTTGGCATTTTATGGCAATTAAACTGGAATTCCGCCAGTATATTGCCTGCCATGGTCCAGGCCGGACGCCTTGGTACGAAGCCGGTACCGGGTCGCATGATATTTGTCCGGGACATTAAATATGACCCAAGGAACCATAACCAACGCTTCGAAATGATCAAGTTACATTTTTTGGCATTTTATGGCAATTAAACTGGAATTCCGCCAGTCGTGCCTGTATAATCGCCTGCCATGGTCTAGGCCGGACGCCTTGGTACGGAGCCGATACCCGACCGCATGATATTTCTCCGGGACATAAAATACGACCCAAGGAACCATAAACAATGCTTCGAAATGATCAAGTTATATTTTTTGGCCTTCTATGGTAATTAGAGTGGAATTCCGCCAGCCGTGCCTGTATTATTGCATGCTATGGTCCAGGCCGGACGCCTTGGTACGGAGCAGGTACCGGATTGCATGATATTTGTCCAGGACATCAAATACGAACGAAGGAACCATAACAAACGTTTCGAAATGATCAAGTTACACTTTTTGGCATTTTATGGCACTTAAACTAGAATTCCATCAGTCGTGCATGTATTATCGCCTGCCATGGTCCAGGGCGGACGCCTTGGTACGGAGCCGGTACCGGATCGCATTATATTTGTCCGGGACATTTAATATGACCCAAGGAACATTAACCAAGGCATCGAAATGATCAAGTTACATTTTTTGGCATTTTATGGCAATTAAATTGGAATTCCGCTAGTCGTGCCTGTATTATCGCCTACCATGATCCACGTGGACGCCTTGGTACGGAGCCGGTACCGAATCCCATGATATTTTCCCGGGACATAAAATATGACCGAAGGAACCATAACCAACGCTTTGAAATGATCAAGTTACACTTTTTGGCATTTTATGGCAATTAAACCGGAATTACGTCAGTCGTGCCTATATAATCTCCTGCCATGGTCCAGGCCGGACGCCTTGGTACGGAGCCGTATGCGATCGCATGATATTTCTTCGGGACATAAAATACGACCCAAGGAACCATAAGAAACACTTTGAAATGATCAAGTTACATTTTTGGATTTCTATGGCAATTAGACTGGAATTCCGCAACCGTGGCTGTATTATTGCCTACTATGGTCCAGGCCGGACGCCTTGGTACGGAGCCGGTACCGGATCACATGATATTTTTCCGGGATATCAACTATGACCCAAGGAACCATAACCAACGCTTCGAAAATATCAAGTTACATTTTTTGGCATTTTATGACAATTAAACTGGAATTCCGTCAGTCGTGCATGTATTATCGCCTGCCATGGTCCAGGCCAGACGCCTTGGTATGGAGTCGGTACCGGATCACATGATATTTGTCCAGGATATCAAATAGAACCCAAGGAACCACAATGCTTTGAAATGATCAAGTTACATTTTTTGGCATTCTATGGCAATTAGACTGGAATTCCGCCAGTCGTGCCTGTATTATCGCCTGCCATGGTCTAGGCCGGACGCCTTGGTACGGAGCCGGTACCCGATCGCATGATATTTCTCCGGGACATAAAATACGACCCAAGGAACTATACCAAACCTTCAAAATGATCAAGTTACATTTTTTGGCATTCTATGGCAATTAGACTAGAATTCCGCCAGCCGCGCCTGTATTATTGCATGCTATGGTCCAGGCCGGACGCCTTGGTACGGAGCCGGTACCGGATCGCATGATATTTTTTCCGGGATATCAAATATGACACAAGGAACCATAACCAACGCTTCAAAATTATCAAGTTACATTTTTTGGCATTTTATGACAATTAAATTGGAATTTCGTTAGTCGTGCATGTATTATCGCCTGCCATGGTCCAGGCCGGATGCCTTGGTATGGAGCCGGTACCGGATCGCATGATATTTGTCCGAGATATCAAACATGACCCAAGGAACCATAACCAACACTTCAAAATGATCAAGTTACATTTTTTGGCATTTTATGGCAATTAAACTGGAATTCCGCCAGTCGTGCATGTAATTTTGAAGCGTTGGTCTAGGCGGGCCGCCTTGGTACGGAGCCGGTACCCGATCTCATAATATTTCTCCAGGACATAAAATACGACCCAAGGAACCATAACCAACACTTCGAAATGATCATTTTTTGGCATTCTATGGCAATTAGACTGGAATTCCGCCAGCCGTGCCTGTATTATTGCCTGCTATGGTCCATGCCGGACGCCTTGGTACGGAGCCGGTACCGGATCGCATGATATTTGTCCGGCATTTTATGGCAATTAAACTGGAATTCCGTCAGTCGTGCATGTATTATCGCCTGCCATGGTCCAGGCCGGACGCCTTGGTACGGAGCCGGTACCGGATCGCATGATATTTGTCCGGCATTTTATGGCAATTAAACTGGAATTCCGTCAGTCGTGCATGTATTATCGCCTGCCATGGTCCAGGCCGGACGCCTTGGTACGGAGTCGGTACCGACTCACATGATATTTGTCCGGGATATAAAATATGACCCAAGGAACCATCTTTAACGCTTTGAAATGATCAAGTTACATTTTTTGGCATTTTATGACAATTAAACACGAATTCGGACACTCGTGTCTGTATTATCGCCTGCCGTGGTCCAGGCCAGACGCCTTGGTGAGGAGACGGTACCGGGTCGCATGATATTTGTCCGGGACATTAAATATGACCCAAGGAACCATAATCAACTCTTCGAAATGATCAAGTTACATTTTTTGGCATTTTATGGCAATTAAACTGAAATTCCGTCGGTCGTGCCAGTATTAGTGCCTGCCATGGTCCAGGCCGGACGCCTTGTTACGGAGCCGGTACTGGATCACATGATATTTGTCCTGGACATCAAATACGACCTAAGGAACCATAACAAATGCTTCGAAATGATCAAGTTACATTTTTTGGCATTTTATGGCAATTAAACTGGAATTCCGCCAATCGTGCCTCTATTATCGCCTGCCATGGTCCAGGCCGGAAGCATTGGTACAGAGCCGGTACCGGATCGCATGATATTTTTTCAGGACATTAAATACGACCCACAGAACCATAACCAACCGCTTCAAGATGATCAAATTACATCTTTTGGCATTTTATGGCAATTAAACTGGAATTCCGCTAGTCGTGCATGTATTATCCCCTGCCATGGTCCAGGCAGGACGCCTTGGTACGGAGCCGGTACCGGATCTCATGATATTTGTCCGAGGAATCAAATACGACCAAGGGAACCATAACCAACGCTTTGAAATGATCAAGTTAACTTTTTTGGCATTTTATGGCTATTAAACTGGAATTCCGTCAGTCATGCATGTATTATCGCTTGCCATTGTCCAGGCCGGACGCCTTAGTATGGAGCCGGTAACGAATTGCATGATATATTTCCGGGATATCAAATATGACCCAAGGAACCATAACCAACGCTTTGAAATGATCAAGTTACATTTTTTCGCATTTTATGGCAATTAAACTGGAATTCCACCAGTCGTGCCTGTATTATCGCCTGCCATGGTCCATGCCGGACACCTTGGTATGAAGCCGGTACCGGGTCACATGATATTTTTCTGGGACATTAAATATGACTCAAGGAACCATAACCAACGCTTCGAAATGATCAAGTTACATTTTTTTGAATTTTATGGCAATTAAACTGTAATTCCGCCAGTCGTGCAGGTATTATCGCCATCCATGGTCCAGGCTGGACGCCTTGGTATGGAGTCCGTACCGGATCGCATGATATTTTTTCGGGAAATCAAATACGACCCAATGAACCATAACCAACTCTTCGAAATGATCAAGTTACATTTTTTTGTCATTTTCTGGCAATTCAACTGGAATTATCGTGCCTGTATTATCGCCTGCCATGGTCCAAGCCGGACGCCGTGGTACGTAGCCGGTACCGAATCGCATGATATTTTTCCGGGACATCAAATATGACCCAAGGAACCATAACTAAAACTTCGAAATGATCAAGTTAAACTTTTTGGCATTTATTGCAATTAAACTAGAATTCCACCAAGTCCTGCCTATATTATCGCCTGCCATGGTCCAGGCCGGACGCCGTGGTACGTAGCCGGTACCGAATCGCATGATATTTTTCCGGGACATCAAATATGACCCAAGGAACCATAACTAAAACTTCGAAATGATCAAGTTACATTTTTTGGAATTTTATGGCAATTAAACTGGAATTCAGCTAGTCGTGCCTGTATTATCACCATCCACGGTCCAGGCCAGACTCCTTGGTATGTATCCGATACCAGATCACGTGATATTTGTCCGGGACATCAAATATAACCCAAGAAACCATAACCAACTCTTCGAAAGGATCAAGTTACATTTTTTGGCATTTTATGGAAAATAAACTAGAACTCTGCAGAGTTGTGCCTGCATTATCGCCTTCCATGGTCCAGGCCGGACGCCTTGGTACGTAGCCGGTATCGAATCGCATGATATTTGTCCGGGACGTCAAATACAACCCAAAGATACATAACCAATGATTCGAAATGATCAAGTTACATTTTTTGGAATTTTATGGCAATTAAACTGGAAATCCGCCAGCCGTGCATGTATTATTGCCTGCAATAGTCAAGGCCAGACGCCTTGGTACGGAGCCGGTACCGGATCACATAATATTTCTCCGGGACATAAAATATAACCCAAGGAACCATAACCAACGCTTCGAAATGATCAAGTTACATTTTTTGGCATTTTATGGCAATTAAACTGGAATTCCGCCACTCGTGCCTGTATTATCGCCTGCCATGGTCCAGTCCGGGCGCCTTGTTACGGAGCAGGTACCGGATATCATGATATTTATCAGGGACATCAAATACGACCCAAGGAACAAAACCAACGCTTCGAAATGATCAAGTTACATTTTTTGGCATTTTATGGCAATTAAACTGGAATTCCGCCAGTCGTGCCTGTATTATCGCCTGCCATGGTCCATGCTGGACACCTTGTTACGAAGCCGGTACCGGGTCGCATGATATTTGTCTAGGACATTAAATATGACCCAAGGAACCATAAAAAACACTTCGAAATGATCAAGTTACATTTTATGGAATTTTATGGTAATTAAACTGTAATTCCGCCAATCGTGCATGTATTATCGCCATCCATGGTCCAGGCCAGACGCCTTGGTATGGGGCCTGTACCGGATCACATGATATTTTTCCGGGAGATCAAATACAACCCAAGGAAACATAAAAATTTCTTCGAAATGATCAAGTAACATTTTTTGGAATTTTCTTGCAATTAAACTGGAATTCCGCCAAGTCGTGCTTGTATTATCGCCTGCCATGATCCAAGCCAGACGCCGTGGTACGTAGCCGGTATAGAATCGTATGATATTTGTCCGGGACATCAAATATGACCCAAGGAACCATAACAAAAACTTCGAAATGATCAAGTTACATTTTTTGGCATTTATTGTAATTAAACTGGAATTCCGCCAAGTCGTGCATGTATTATCGCCTGCCATGGTCCAGGCCGGACGCCGTGGTACGTAGCCGGTAGAAAATTGCATGATATTTGTCCGGGATATCAAATATAAACCAAGGAACCATAAACAAAACTTCGGAATGATCAAATTACATTATTTGGCATTTTATGGCAATTAAACTGGAATTCAACTAGTCGTGCCTGTATTATCGCCATCCATGGTCCAGGCTAGACGCCTTGGTATGACATTATTTGGCATTTTATGGCAATTAAACTGGAATTCAACTAGTCGTGCCTGTATTATCGCCATCCATGGTCCAGGCTAGACGCCTTGGTATGAATCCGGTACCGGATCGCGTGATATTTGTCCGAGACATCAAATACAACCCAATAAACCATAACAAACTCTTCAAAAGGATCAAGTTACATTTTTTGGAATTTTATGGAAATTAAACTAGAATTTCGCCAAGTCGTGCCTGCATTATTGCCTTCCATGGTCCAGGCCGGACGCCTTGGTACAGAGTCGGTACAGGATCGCATGATATTTCTCGAGGACATCAAATACGACCCAAGGAACCATAACCAACGCTTCAAAATGAACAAATTAAATATTTTGGCATTTTATGGCAATTAAACTGGAATTTCGCCAGTCGTGCATGTATTATCGCCTGCCATGGTCTAGGCCGGACGCCTTGTTACGGAGTTGGTACCGGATCACATTATGTTCGGGACATTAAATATGACCCAAGGAACCATAACCAAGGCATCGAAATGATCAAGTTACATTTTTTGGCATTTTATGGCAATTAAACTGGAATTCCGCAAGTCGTGCCTGTATTATCGCCTACCATGGTCCAGGCCGGACGCCTTGGTACGGAGCCGGTACCGAATCCCATGATATTTGTCCGGGACATAAAATATGGCCCAAGGAACCATAACCAACCCTTCGAAATGATCAAGTTACATTTTTTGGCATTTTATGGCAATTAGACTGGAATTCCGCCAGTTGTGCCTTTATTATCGCCTGTCATGGTACAGGACGGACACCTTGGTACGGAGCCGGTACCGGATCGCATGATATTTGTCCGGGACATTAAATACGACTCAAGGAACCATAACCAATGCTTCGAAATGATCAAGTTACATTTTTTGGCATTTTAAGGAAATTAAATTTGAATTCCGCCAGTGGTGCTTGTATTATCGCCTGCCATGGTCCAGGCCGGACTCCTTGGTACAGAGCTAGTACCAGATCATATGATATTTGTACTAGACATCAAATACGTCCCAAGGAACCATAACCAACGCTTCAAAATGATCAAGTTCCATTTTTTGGCATTTTATGGCAATTAAACTGGAATTCCGCCAGTCGTGCCCTTATTATCACCTGCCATGGTCCAGGCCGGAGGCCTCGGTACCGAGCCGGTACCGGATCACATGATATTTTAACGGGATATTAAATATGACCCAAGGAACCATAAAAAATGCTTCAAAATGATCAACTTACATTTTTTGGAATTTTATTGCAATTAAACTGGAATTCCGCAAGTCGTGCCTGTATTATCGCCTGCCATGGTTCAGGTCGGATGCCTTGGAATGGAGCCGGTATCGGCTAACATTATATTTTTCCGGGACATCAAATACGTCCCAAGGAACCATAACAAATGCTTCGAAATGATCAAGTTACATTTTTTGGAATTTTATTGCAATTAAACTGGAATTCCGCAAGTCGTGCCTGTATTATCGCCTGCCATGGTTCAGGTCGGATGCCTTGGAATGGAGCCGGTATCGGATAACATTATATTTTTCCGGGACATCAAATACGTCCCAAGGAACCATAACCAATGCTTCGAAATGATCAAGTTACACTTTT
>ML309014.1:0-13747 GCA_005239505.1 Nicotiana paniculata | reverse complement strand
CTTCTCCAGTGGAGACATACCCTCTTGCAGAACCTGAATACCCCGACCATCAGCAATCTCAACTTGTTCATCCTTGTTGTCTTTTCTGACGCCGCTTGCCTCTGCCATCTTAGTTTTACCCTTGCTTTTTCCTTTGGGAGGACTAGAAGGAGGAGTAGGAGGAGGGTCCTTTGATCTTGTGTGGTAGGCGGATGATGCCAGAATGCACGAATCAACCTTTGGGGAGGGGAATAATAAATAAAGAAAACAAAAAACAAAAAATTAATAAAGTTAGTGAGGATCATAAAAATATTGCAGTATTTAAACACATAAGGCGGAAATGTAAAGCGTGTCCTAAGTTGGGGACCTCTTTGTGCCCGAGGTAGGCCTAGCGACAAATTGATTTGGAGAATTTAAGATGCCAAATGCCTCATTTTATTGATAATAAAATAGACAAATCCAACACGACCCTAAGAATGCGAAAAATATAAAATGTCACTAATGGCCAGGGGCATTATTACATCATAAGGCAAAGTAAAGACAATCATAACTACTTGGTCCCACAAGGACCTTCCCTACACTCGGCATCTCTGCTCGCCTTGATCAGCGTCCCTATCTCGCGGAGTCTTAGCAGCAATAGGTCCTGGCTAGAATTCCTCCTTCGGCTCCCTCGGTCTTCTGACAGGTCTCGATCCTCCTAATGAACTTCTCCTTTAATTCGACTATGCCTCGCTCCAAGTGTGCTAGCCTCTGGGTGGAGGTGATGGCCATGTCTTTCCATTCCTCTATCAGCTTCTTGTTGGCCTCGTGTATTTTGTGATGATCTTCTTTGCAATCACGGAGCCTCTTGCGCAACTGGTTGAGTCTAGTCGTTGCCCCAGCCCTCTCATCTATGACCATGTGGCCTTGAGAAAACCCTGGCTCGATACTTCCACCCTAGTTATCTTCCAACCATCCCAGATAATAAGGAGAGTAAATAGCATAATACATGTCGGGTTCAATAGTGTCCTTTTCTAATCGGATCTTGTAGTGCCACAAATGCTGAGCTTGGCACTTATGAGAGGTGCCGTCGTTTTGGAAATCTGCCCTGAGATGACTCATCTTCTCGACCCTTGGTACCACTTGCTTCCTTCCTGCCTGCCTCATGACTCGGATCAGGACGTAAGGATGTCCCTCTTAGACCAATCAATAACAGAAATGGGGTGTCTCAAGTTCGGATGATGAACTCGTCAGTTGGGAACCACTCAAACATCCACTGAATCTGATCCTCGGTCAAGTTCCCTAGCAACTCGACCCATCCATTGGCGTTTTCCGGCTGAGCAAACATGTCGGATATGTAGTTCATACGCTTTGGATGATGGAAAGCGATATGATCATCCCAAACTCTCCTATGGATGTCCTGACGGTAGTCGCCCTTTTGCAAATGCTCAGTGAGCCACAGTTGGAGTAACAGATTGCAACCCTCGAAATGTTTTTCCCCCCGTTGACACTTTTCCAAGGCTCGGTACATGTCAGCAATGATCATTGGCACGATACTGAAGTCCTGCCCGTCAACCCCTTCCATCAGAGTCTTGGTAACCCTAGCCATCCTGGTGTGGATTCTTTCTTTCTTTGTTGGGAACACCATCAGACCCAAGAAGCATACAATAAAGACGAATACCCGGCGGTGAATGTTCCCTAGAGAAGCAAGGGCGAACTATTCCTGATAAGTGCGTTAAGACTGGATACGACCATACCTCTCATACAAATAGTCAAAGGGGATGTACGAGTCTTCCAAGCAGACCAAGTCTAGATTTTTCTTTAGCCTCATCATCTTGAGAAAACCTCAGCCTGTACGGTTTTCAGGCATCAATAACCCTGGAGACTCCCAAGATAAACCGGCTAACCCTCCTATTTCCTCTAGCAATGGTGTCATCTCATTGTTTCCAAAGTGAAAGACCGGCCGATCATAGTCCTAGAACAGGGTAGCAGCTTCTATCATCATGTTGTTAGGCTGAATGTCCAGAAGAGAGGGCAGGTTGCCCAAGTGTTTTCTAACGACTGTTTTTTCACTGGAGTGAAGATCCTCCCACCAGTTCAGTAGTTTGGGGTGGATATTGGTGACCGTGCCGAATCTGGGGACCTCGTGCCTCATTTCTATAAAACAAACAAGTTAGGCCCTTACCCCTACCAGAGTCAACTATTTAACATCAATAATTAGCATGAGCATTTAATTCTCCAAATAAATGCACAGAACGTGAAGGCGTTCATTTGGGTTCCAGGGAAACCCAATGGACTTTGGACAAGGCTATCTTAAAGGTTGTTGTGCGGACAACACGTTAGCCTGGCTAGGTTTGACCATGATGCATGCATCATACAATAAAGTAAGGTTTCTATGGCATTGTAGACCGGTACCCTTGAGCGGACAACTCAAGGGGGAAGGAATGGAACTGTCGACTGCACCGCTGATCGACTAGTTTTACCGCAAATACGCCTTTCCGAATTTAGGGGGAGTAATAATGGAATAGCGTAACCACTTATTGTAAGTGTTCCTATAGGATTTCGTTTGGCACGAGTGGAATATGAATGTGGGTCATGATATGCAATAAATAACATTTAAACAAGTAGGCATGTATTTTCACATTGAGGAAAGCGGTAAAGAAAGGAAATGCGGCAGTTATAATTGAAAGCAGTTACAAAGAAAACATGACGATACGTCAGTTATGTTCAGGCAAAATAAATACTTGTGAAATTAAACAGTTAAAAGCATATAACGGGAATAGGAAAGGTCATAAACATTTAAAAAGAAATCGAAAGGTCCAAATTCACAAGACAACCTGTAATGGTGTAAGCCTAGGGAATATCCTCAGCAGAGTGGCCATGCTGTCGTGCCCCCCTTTTTTCTCGCACGGGTCAGGTGCGGAGAGATCGGGTTCATGACATTCTGGATAACTCCTTAAAGGAAGAGGTTTAAGGAAGAGTCGCCACCTAACGATTTTGTGGTACGTTAGAGCACCTAGAGTAGATAACTCATGAACTAGTTTGCATTACCAGATATTGGGTAAGGGCTTGAAGTTATCCTAAGGGGAAGGTGTTAGGCACCCCTCAAGATCCACAACTATGGGTCCCAGCCAAGAAGTTTTGTGAATTTGGACAGTAAACAAATAGCAAGTAAGGTTCATATAAGAGGGGATGTCAAACAAGTATGAAAACCTTTTAAAGGGTTTTCGGGAAAAACATCAGAGTAAAACATTTGAAAAGAATTTTCCTAGGTTTAAAATAATATGGATCACATCAATGCAATACCTGGTAATCACTCCTCGAAGAGGGGTTACACGTGGTATTAGTGCACTGGTCATCATATTCGTATTCTACCCTTCCCACCCCGTAGAAGTTATTTAAAGAAGCGTGTGCTGGTCACGAAGGCTTATTGCTTGCTATTACCCATCCCGTTCTATAAGTCCCGGAGGGTGTTTAGGACTACTAAATCCTACAAGGTGAGTACTAGGCTGACCCCTTAAGTTTTAAAGGATAAACTCTAGGCGACAAGTAGAAAACAGTTAGGACTTACACATATGGGATACACATAACAAACATATGGCTCAAGTACCCCTCTCCAAGTAAGGCATGTAAATAGCACGTCATAAACACAAAGAAGGTCTTAGATTTAGAACCTAAGCAGGAATTCTAGGTGTGAAGACAGTAGCAAACAGCAGGGTTTGGATGAGTTTCAGAAAAAGAATGCATGACTAATTTTAAAACCATTGGTTAATACACAGTGTACAAAAATAGTTCTGATTTTAACAAACATTTGTGCCTAAGGTTTGCCTAGGCGCCTGAATATATGTTGATTACTATTTTAAGGCATAGGCAGAGTGCAGGTCCTTAGACTTGATTCTAACAAACATGTGATGAGAAAAATGCAAATCCTATAGGCATGGTATCTAAGAATGCAAGCAAGATATCAAGTATGAAATCAGTTTGGGTTTAAAAATGCAGGAAAACGTTTTCAACCATTTGGAACATATTTTAGGCGAGGTTATTATCTATGTGGATGATACAGGGGACCTGATTTCACTTAATTATTGAACCTAATACATGTTGTTCTAGGTGTTCAACAGAGTACTTAACACGAAACCTTAAATAAAGACATGCTGAAAATGGATCCCTAAGGTAATATGGCCTCTAATGATAATTCGATTGTAATCCTAAGCAGGATATCTAGAGGAATATGCATGCGGAAACAGTATTTTAAGACAGTTATTATTCGAACAAGAACAGGATTTCTGAATGAAGCAGCAGTAATTATAATAGGTATTAGCATGATTTTTCTACGTGAGCATGCATGTGATGAGATGCAAACACAAATATACCTAAGACATGATCTTTATTGCATGGTAAATGTGTCCTAAACAGGGTTTCTATTGCGCACAGCGATAAAATAAATCCTAAGACATGATTTCTACCCAAAAATTACACTAGGCATGCATAACCCCACCCTTTCACTATCCATCCCCGGAGTTGCTTTTAAAAATAATTATTATGGACCATTATTGTACAAATTACTCAGATGAATAAGAAAATTAAGAAGTTACACTATAGGGATCCTAACAGTAGGCCCAAGTACCAAATCTAACATGCCATATGCCAAGACCTCTTGTAACCCAGGTGTGTCAGAGTTCCTAAGAATCTCAGGGGATCCCAGTCAGTGCTCACACCTAAGTTCCCTAGCCAGGAATGAGTAGGTGTAGTGTGGAATTACCAGCCGTGTGTGTCAAAGTTCAATGGGTACTCAGAGGTCCCCAGGGTAGTGCTCACACGAAGGGGGCAGAACCTAGAATCTAAGAGTGGTGGGAAGTGCTTGGAGTTTGAAAAGAGTCTGAAGTAACAGTTTTGAAATATAACTTCAGAGGACAGTGTAAGGGTTTATGAAAACCAGTTTGCAAAAGGAAAGAAGCTGGCCAACCACAACTCGGCAAATATGCAGAGTGTAAAAGACAAACACAAACAAGGATAGGGAGTTGGGACAAATAATTCACATGGTAGCAGCAGAATAGAGTTATAGGTTTTCAAACAATTATCACATAGTTATCATAAAACATCACATATCAAGCAGAGTCACATATTAGGTATAGAGTCAGAATCATACAGCATTTAGGTATCATGTGGGGGGACAAAGGTCTGCAGTATTAGAAGCTAAGTAGAGGATGGGAACATATAAGAAACAGCAGTCATTTGAGACAGGAAAAGGATAATCACATAGATAAAACAGGCATGCTGACTCCATGGTAGTCGAACAAGGTTATAGTAAATCATACAAGGTAAAGCATGAGACATCTTATACTAAAAGGGAAGGGGAAATCATAGAAGCATGCTAGTTACATGGTAGGCAATAGAACCATAAAATAAAGCACAAAAGGAACAACAAGTATATTAACATGAATTGAAACATATTGTGTTGGGACTAAACTTAAATTCGGAACATACCAGTCAAGGGTATAGAACAGCAAAGTGCAAAGAGATAGGGCAGCAAACAGTAGTATGCAGGGAAAAGAGAGCAGCAGTAGAACAATAGTATGCAGAATGAGAGAGCAGTAGTAGAACAATAGTATGCAGAATGAGAGAGCAACAGTAGGACAGTAGTATGTAGGAGCACAAGAACAATAGAGATTACTCAGTCTTGGATTTCAGCCGACTGAGTAGTCAGAGATAGATGCAAAGATCAAGAAGTGTATGAAAGCACAGAAAAGTTCAGAGCAATGTATGTGTGTGTCAGTGCTCTCAATATCAGTGTGTGTGTGTGTGTGAATTTCAGTATGTTTGTGAAGAGGGAAGATAGGTCTTTATATAGTTTTGAAAATGAGTAGTGCATAGGCAAATTATGGAAATAACAATCAATCAACACCAATTAAGACGAATTGGACTCCTTTAATTAAGGAGTCTAGTTCAAACCGTATAGTCAAGGTAAAATAAGGAAAAGAAATCAGTCCAGTAGGACTGATTCTGTCAAATTAGGACAAGGAAATCACATAGTGCATAATAAGAGCCAAGTACATAGTATATAATTAAGGAAAGTTAAACTAACAGTATATTTATAAAGTAAAGCAGGGTATTAGTTTTGAAAAAAAATTGATTGAAAGAATCTCGGATGTAATCACAATTACAGGGAATCAAGTATAATTAAGGAAAGTATCATATAATCAAGAAAACAATTTCGAAATTAGTACAGCATATACAAAGTCACAGGTTCGAGGAAAATATCACAGCTAAGAAAAGAGATACACAGAGTCAATGGTGATTGTCAGGAAAATAGTCATTAACCAGTGTCAATTTGATAATTAATAGCACAAGAATAGGGAACCCTAAGCAAGGAATCACAGAAAAATAGGTCTAAGTCCCTAGCAACAAGAATAAGAGAATACACGAATGGCTTCACAGGAGAACAAGCACACGTAATCGAACGGGCTAAAAGAATTAGGGCTTTAGCATAATAAGTCAGACAAGCAAGAAACATAAGAGAATAGTTCAAAAAATACAGTGAATATCACTAAAGCTAGAAGTAAAAACCGTTCTTTGAAAGGGGTTAAGAAACCCTAATTTCGAAATTAAAAGAAATCGTTTAAAGATGGGAGTTTAAGAGAAAACGTAGAAAAGCTTCACAACACTGTAAATCTAGAGTAGATCTTAAAAGAAGTTGAAGAATCATAGTATTAGGGTTTCGTGGAACCCAGAGAAAAGAAGAACCTCAGAGGTGGCACCGGCTTAAGCCGGAGAGACTATAACACTTACTCAAACGGCCAAGGAAAGGCCGGAAAGGTGGCATGGGATCATAGGAGGCAAGAGAATCACTCTGAGCTCGCCTGAGGACCCCAGGGTTTCATTGGGCCGATGAGAGGTGAGCAGATGACCCAAAGATGGTGAAGAACCATGGTTTCCGGTGAGAAACCAGCCGGAGAAGGTGGGCGGAACTCATCGGAGAGGGAGAAGTTGAGGAGACTTCTAGAGAGAACCATAGGATACAGAGAGAGATATAAATATAGAGAAAGAATGGTCGTGAAGGAATAAGGGGTCGGAGGGGGGGTAGTTGAGAGTTAATTATGGAAAATAAATTCTGGGCAGTTAATCTAATTTGATCAACGGCTCAGATTAATTGGAGGGGTGGGCTGGGTTAATTAAAGACTGGGTTGGGTATTCAATTGGTTTAAGGGAATTAGATGGGTTGGGTATAGTTTTGGCTATGTTTTAAATAAAAGGTGGCTAATTGTTAAATACCCACAAAAATAGATAAATAATTAGTAAAAAATAGCTAATAATTGTATAAAATAAATTAAGTTTAAATAGACAAAATTACAGTAATTAAATAATATAAAATGTAAAGAATGCATAAATTTCTAATTAAAACAACACAAAGTATTCAATTGGGCTATAATTGTAAAATCACTGTAATTAAAATTAAATGAGACCCAATTGGCTAATTTGTGAAATAATTGAATCCTAATGGACAAAAATGATTAAAAATAACATAATGAGCTGGGAAACATTTTGAAATTATTTATAACATAATTTATGGATAATTATTTAAATATGAAATATTAAATAAACATGAAGATAATTTAATAAAAATATAGAGAAATAGGAAAAAATACTACTTATTACAAAGAGTGATTTTGAAAGTATATATATAAATTTGAAAATAATTTGAGGAAAAATTGGGTATCAACAAAGATAACACAGACTACAACTTCAAACCTCTCACACACATTGCATATAACTCATTCAGGACAATTTCATTCCAACTCTCTAAGTCAAAGCTAATAGCACATAATCAAGAAGTATTAATCAATAAGCGCTAGATAAACAAACAAGTCAAGAAGCTTAGAAAAGGGCGTAAGAAAATATGCTATTTTAATAAATTTAAGGCATCATACAATTCAAAACATGTTGGGAAGGTGATTTTCATACCTCAGCCTAGATGTGCTAGCAATAAACATGTCAAAATGCATCTATGAGCAATTCTTTCTTCCTTCCACTCCTACTCTAATACTAAAAAATACTCGGTTCAAGTTACATCCCCTGAAAAAGAACAGATGCACAAAGAAAAATTAAGAGGGAATTATTACCTAACTAAACTAACTAGAAAAGAAAGGAAAATCCATTTTTTGCATTTTTCGTTGGACCTTAATCCCTCAAGAAAGTTGTCTAAGAAATCCATCATCGAAAAAAATCTAAATTTTCTAATTTTTTTCACAAACTCTTTTTTTTGCATAAACTACTATACTATGAAAGAGTACTACAACTAAGTTAAGATAGTACAAAAAATCACCCTGACAATCTCCTAACCCTTCACTTAAAATTGTGCATTATCCTCAATTGCATATAATAAATAATAAGAGGGTAAAAGAGACTCCCTGATAGGTCAAAGCCCGAAGCATTAGCAATTCAGGGGATACACAGACTTCTCTCATATATGATCATTTGTGCGGGTACCCCATACTTAGTTCCAACCACCTGCTCGCTTTTGCATACTTTCTGTTAGCTTTGAATCCATGCTCCTACTCCTACAGAACACAAAAATAACACTACAAGGATAACACAATAAAATAAAATAACCAAAAAAAAAAATATTAGAGTTGGTTTGCCTTCCTACAAGCGCTTTATTTATAGTCATGGCACGACTTATCCAGTCTTCATCACTTTTTCCTCCACCTTGAAGATATAAATTATACAGAAAAGGGTCAAAAATGTCCTTGAACTATTTGGAATAGCTAAAAAATGTCCTCCGTTTATTTTTTATACAAAAATATCCCTACCGTTTATGTTTTGGCCGTAAGTGCCCATTAAACTGTTAGTCTTGGCATTAAAGCTGACATGGCAGTCCAACTAGGTTAGATTTGCTTACATGGCCATCCACCTAAGCAATCCAGCATGGCAAAACTATTTTTTCAGAAAATTATTTTTTCAAAATTTTTCATTAAAATCCGAAATCAACACTTATTCCGAAAAAAGTAAAAATTTCTGAAAAAACTATTTATTTCAAATTTTTTTTATTAAAATACAAAATCAGCACTTATTTCAAAAAAATTAATTTTCGGAAAAATTATTCTTGATTGGGGTTTATGATTTGATTGAAAAACTCCGTTGTTCTCTTTTGTGAATTTTTTATTAGTTTGATCTAAATTTTTAGATGCTTATCTGTTATAACTTCACAAAAGATACACCTCTACTGTAAGTATCATTTGGTTCATCCGATGTTCTTATAATTTTTGGAGTTTTCAAATTTTCAAAAATTATGAAATTCAACTTCAAGTGAAATTTAAAATTCTTATGGTCGAACACTTATTTCGAAAAATGTAAAAAAATTCCGGAACAATATAATAAAGCATGTTCCAAAATAATTTATTTTGTATATTATATATAATATTTTAATAAATAAATAATTTTCGGAATAAATGAAATTTTCAGAAATTTTTTACTTTTTTCGGAATAAGTGTTGATTTTGTATTTTAAAAATTACGAAATAGAGTTTTTTCGGAAATTTTTACTTTTTTCGGAATAAGTATTGATTTTGTATTTTTTTTAAAAATTCCAAAATAAATATTTTTCCGGAATTTTTTGCTTTTTTTGGTAAGTGGTGATAATTGTATTTTAATAAAAAAATTCGGAAAAATAATTTTTTTCGAAAAAATAATTTTGCCATGGTGGATTGCTTAGGTGGATGGCATTGTAAGCAAATCTAACCAGCTGAAAATTGTGGTTCAAAACATAGACGACAGGGATATTTTTGTTATAAAAAATAAACGGAGGTTATTTTTGAGTTATTTCAAATAGTTCAAGTACATGTTTGGCCCTTTTCCGTAAATTATATCCCCAAATTTGATTCAAGCTTTCGATTATGGTCCCGATTTGGTGGTACAAAGCCAACATAATCAAGCAAACAATATCGCATTTTATACTCCTTGGCCTTAGGTGAGGGTTGTTGTTTTGTCTTTTTGGCATAGCAAATCTCAGAATATATGCACATTTTCCTCATTTCTAGACTCCTCTATAAACCTGGATGGATCAATTCTCGTGTCACCAATCAAATACAATATTGAAAAGTGGTTAGAATGAGGTACAATACGCTCCAACTCTAAAATCGCTTCACTTTTGATATCCTCGCTTTTGCACATAACATCAACCTTGGCATCATCAACAATATTTTCGTCAAATGGTTGGAACTCTTCTTTCTCCTCCACAATCTAGCCAATATCCACAACAAATAGTTGTTGGGCATCATACGCCTCAATCGTTTTATGCAATTGAGCTTGCATGTCATAGATATCTAAGCCAAATTGGTCTATCTCTTGTGTGAGCTTAGTTTATTCCTTTTATCAGCTATTTTGCCATATTTGAAAGACCGTTACAGAGAAACTCATGAAATTTTCATTAGCGTAGCTTGTTCCTCTAGACAATATTGGCTCACGATATCTTCTTCTTCAAAATTATCTTCTTTTGCGAACTTGCTCTCTTCAAGCCAATTTTTCCTCCTTGGCCTTCATTCTCGTGATTGTTGTATTAATTCACTTTATTGCTTTTTGAATTTCATCATGTTGTTTGGCTACTTGCCTCACCATGTCCATAGTACGAGAGGAACGTTCCACATCCTCCACTTCATTGCTCCTATCAAACTCACAAACATTATTAGAAAAATCATAATAAGAGCTTGGAGAAGAATAAAAAGAATTAGGTTAGTCATCCCAATGGCCACCTTGACAACCATACACATTACAAAAAATTCACTCATAAGATTGAGATAGTAAGCCCAAATCGCTTCCCAAAATATTTTTATAATTTTGCCATAATTGGGGTCTTCCACAATATAGACAAAGATTATAAAAATAAGAATAACTAATATTCAACCAATTTTTATTCCAAGATGTCATTTAAACAAAGATAATAAAAAATTAAACTAAATTAATATTTAAAAACTTGAATATACAAAAAGAAAAAATCTATTATAGTAAATTAGTTAATTTCTAAGCACCCGGCAAAGGAGCTAAAAACTTGTTGCTTTAAAATGCACACGCAAGTATACGTGATCGACAAGTAATAAAGAGCAAGTAGAGTATCGTTCCCACGAGGACTTGTGATTTATCAACTAAACTAAACTAAAACTAAATCTATTCAAGTAAGTTTTTAAAGTATGATTATTTAACTATAACTAAAATAGAGTAGCAAACTAAGAAACTAAAGGAAACAAGTCGGCGAGCTTATATAAGAATTCAATTGGAGATAATATTCTACAGCTATGAGTTAGCTAACAATCTTGTTGATTTTTCACTTAATTGACTAATTAATTTATTTAATTTATTAATTGATAGGGTTAACATTACTTGTAATTGTCACGACCCAAAGTCCCAACCTTGGGGCCATGATGACTCCTAATATCCACTTTCTAAGCAATCCAACATTAGCTAAAGAATTATCTTAACATATTAAAGACAAAATATTAATAATTTACAACTGAAATGCTCCGAAAATACATGTAATAAATCTATAAATAACGCGTTCTATACTAATCCAAGAAATTCGGAGTCACAAGTACATGAGCAACTAGAATACTACAAATACAGTTTGAGAAAAAATACAACAATTCAAAACAAAATAAACAGCAAATCCAGATAAGGAAGGTGGCTTTAGGGACTGTGAATGTCGTGCAGCTCTACCTCAAGTTTCCAGATGCACATATGATCCGAGCAAAACCTCCGCTAGACGCCACAGGGACCAACACCAGAATCTGTACAAGAAGTGTAGATGAGTACAAACGACCCCATGTACTCTGTAAGTGTCGAGCTTAACCTCGATGAAGTTGTGACAAGACTATAACAATGCTCTCACTATAAATACTTGTATGAATATAAATGAAATAATAGTAGAAAAAAGAAAACAAGTATTTACATGAAGATCGAAACAAAAAATACATAACAAAGGGCCCCAAAATAACATTTATGCTCAACTTCTCAATACAACAGGGACACAGAACCAATGGTTAAGAACAATCAAATAATAATACTAATATCCATTGCAGTGTGCAACTCGTTCCCAAACAATAATACCAATATATGTTACGATGTGCAACCCGACCCCAAACAATGCAACAATGATATACATACATACATACATACATACATACATACATACATACATACATACATACATACATACATACATACATACATACATACATACATACATACATATATATATATATACACAAATATCTTACGGTGTGCAACCCGATTCCAAATAATAATACTAATATCTATTGCAGCGTGCAACTCGTTCCTAAACAATAATACCAATATCCGTTGCGGCACATAACCCGACCCCAAACAATGCAGCAATGAATGTACAAACTACAACGTATCTAACAACGAAACACAATAAGTAAATTACATAATCAAAGACATAAAACGGATAAAAGTGACTATCTAATAACAGACAAAGTCATAAAGCAAGTAAAGCCAGTCAATAAATAACTGCACGGATACATGGAAACATATATCAAATTAAGGCATGTAACGAATAAATGCATGAATTTAACAAGTAAGGACAAATGACAATTTTCACGATCCAAAATCCAACACAGGTCGTGATGGCGCCCAATACCGGAGTCAGGCAAGCCAACAGTTGTTTACTAGTGAGATTATCCTTATTTGACACACCAACCCCTCATATTCCAAACATTTTAAGCTTAGATCATTTAAATAAAAGTGNAACATTAACCAACTTAAGTAAATACAGCCACAATGATCATGAACCAATATATACAGTCCCAAAATAAAGAGTCTACTATGTGTGTGCCAGGAACTAGTGTCACAAGTCAACAGGCGAACTAGTAGAATATACAAAAGATGATACAAACTGTACTATTGTCTGAAAGAAGTAGACATGAATAAACAAAAGATAACTCCATAGTACAGCTGAGAAATCGCCAAGGGAGTCAGCTCACCGTGGAGTCAGGTCCAGAATATACGTCAAGCTCCGGTCAGATAACCAGAAGCACCAGCCTCAGAACCTGTACAATTAAGTACAGAAGTGCAGCATGAGTACATAAATATATATATGTACCCAGTGAGTATCCCGCCTAACCTCGAAGAGGTAGTGACGAGAGGTCTACATGACACTCACTAAGGTCCAACAGTATAATTTAACAAAATATAATAGAAATGGTAGGCATGTAAAGATAGTGAAGCAACAAGTATATATGTAAGGTACTAAAATCCAGGAAGAATACTGGGAATGATTAAAACAATTACCACTTCACTTTTCCCCAAATATCTGTCAGATCAATATCCATGAATTTAGTAACAAATAAATCATACACATGCAGGGTAAGGACAACCGGCCGGAGTCATAAGATAGTCACATCCGTGCACTACCGAGGATCGAATGACCCGTACCAAAAGTGCACCTCTCCACAAAGTACTCACATCTATGCACTGCCGAGGATTGAACGGCCCGTACCAAAAGTGCATCTCTCAATACTCTCTATGCACTGCCGAGGATCGAACGGCTCGTACCAAAAGTACATCTCTCAATCCTCTCTATGCACTGCCGAGGATCGAATGGCCTGTACCAAAAGTGCACCTCTCAATCCGATGTGGAGTACGGACCGTTCCCATAAGAGTGAGGGGAATCACACTCTGCTCGCGGAATGTAAATTGCGAAGCAGTCCCATGCGCATACGTTATTCCTTTTAAAAGAAAATACTTTTCAGTGAACAATTTCTTACAAGTTTTTCTCAAAT
>ML309011.1:23743-70070 GCA_005239505.1 Nicotiana paniculata | reverse complement strand
GCACCTCAATTGTGCTTGAGTTTTGTAGCATATGGCTTTATCAGTCTCCCCAGGATGGTATTAATCACTTAGCGTGCTTGTGACCAATATTCAGTAATTTGTAATAGTGGGCGATTCAGCTCCGTGTATCTTCTTATGTAAATTTTATGTGTGGATCGGGTGGCACGGCGCCACGGGTATGTTGTTTGGATCGGGTTGCACGCCTCAACAGTGTGATGATGAGTAAGGTTACTATATTTATTTTTGTTATGTTCTACTTCCTATTTTCTGAGAAAAGTTCATATTGAGTTGCATGAGTTGAATAGTCCCTTCCTGAGTCGTTTCTTATTATCATGTTCGAGCTATGGCCTATTGGCGCGATGTGGTATCATGTGAGACTGTTGGTCTTGTTTGGGGTGATTTGTTGTCTGAGTAGTTCTACTTGGTGAGACGAGATTATTGGATTAGAGATCAGTGCGATAAGATTATGTGAAATACATTAAAGGACATTTACCATTATTTGGGTCGTAATGAGGTGATGATTCTAGTCAAGATGGGATATTCAGTGATTTGTTAACTCTGCAGTTAGTTATGAATTTCTACACATCTCCTCCGTTGTGGTGGTATCATTAGCATTATAGCAGGATGTATGTATATATATTGTAAGGTGCATTGGGAGCATCAGATTCGTGGAATTTTGGCTGTTAAGGTTCGGGGAATGTCATGGTGGTTCGATGATGAATTATGCGGTGTATGGCGCTAAATTCAGCAAAAGTATGCAGTCATGTTTTGGTACCTCATGTGGTAGTTGATACGGTGTTCTCATATATTGGAACTAGGCCTGGCAGAGAAATTTCAGGTGTTGGAACTGAATTTCGAGCTTATTATGTGGGTAAAAGAAGAAATCTTCAGATTTAATCAAGATAATGTACTCAACTGGGTTGTGGTAGCACGGGCAGGTGCTCGAGATGTTAAACAGTGATTTCAAGTAACTTCAGAGCAGTTCGTAGCACTTTCGAGGACGAACATCTGTTTAAGTAGGGGAGAATGTAACGACCCGACCGGTCGTTTTAATCTCTAGCGCATCGTTCAGCGGTTGGAAGTCATGAGCAGCTCCATTTCAGGTATTATGACTTGTAGGCATTGTCGGAGTTAAATTTCGGGAAGTTTAGAGTCAATTTGGAAAGAAAATTCTCATTTCAAAAACCTTAAGTTGGAGAAATTGACGAAGATTAGAATTTTGAGTAAACGACCTCCGAATCGGGATTTGAAGGTTCATGCAGGTTTGTATGATGATTTCGGACTTGGGCGTATGTCTGGATCGGGATTTGGATAACCCGGGAGTGTTTCGGCGTATATTGTGGAAGTCAGCATTTTTGAAGGAATTTCCTATGTTTGGCTTGAAGAGCATTTGAGTGATATTGATGTCCGTTTGGGATTCCGAGCCTGGGAATAGCTCCGTATGGTGATTCTGGAGTTGGGAGCGCGTTCAGAAGTGAATTCAGATGTCCGTAGGTTAATTTGAAGTCATTTGGCTAAAAATTGAAATTTAAAGGTTTTTAAGAAATCTGACCGGAAGTGGAAATTTTGATATCAGGGTTGGAATGCGATTCCGGAAGTTGGAGAAGGCCCGTAATGTCGAATATGACTTGTTTGCAAAATTTGATGTCAATCAGACGTGATTTGATAGGTTTCGGCATCGAATGTGGAAGTTTGAAATTTCAAGTTTTTAGAAGTTTGAATTTTAGAGCGATTCGTGATTTGGGGGTTGTTTGATGTGATCTGAGGCCTCGAGCAAGTTCGCACTATGTTTTGAAACAGGTTGGTGTAATTTGACGGGGTCCTGGGGCCTCGGGTGGATCCCGGATGGTTAACAGATCAAATTTGAAGTTGAAGAGAAGCTGAAATTGCTGGTGTCTGGTGCGACTGCACCTGCGAGGCTTTGGCCACAGGTGCAGCTATGGAGCTGTAGGTTCGAAGATTTGGTGGCTTATCTTGGAGCGCAGGTGCGATGATATTTCTGCACCTGCGAAGCCGAAGATGCGGACAATGATGCAGGTGCGAAGTTTGGCTGGGGGCTAAGGAAGCCGCAGGCGCGGAAGTTTGGCCGCACCTGCGGAAGCGCAGGTGCGAGAAGTTTATCGCAAGTGCAGAAAATGGCCTGGGCAGTGTATGTTATAACCGAGCACTTGGCTCATTTCCTCCCATTTTCTTTTGGTGTGGGCGATTTGGAGGAGCTTTAAGAGAGGGTTTTCGTCAAGGATCACAAGGTAAATAATTTCTTCATGTTTTTAAGTTAAATACAAGTTATATGCATGGATTAGACATGGAAATTAGTAGGAAAATTGGGAAATATTGAAAAAGACCTAGAAAATTGTATTTCGGATTTCTACCACGAATTTGAGCATGAAATTAAGGGTAAATTGTATATTTGAGTTAGCAAAACTATCGGTAGGGTATATCTTCGAGAAATTTCGAAATCGGGGCACGTGGGCCCGAGGTCATTTTGGTCAATTCACTGAGCGGAGTTGGGAAATTATATAATTTAAATTGTTGCAAATATCTGAGTATATTTTCATTGGTGTGTTGTTGTTTGGATAGTTTTGGGATGTTGTGCGTCCATTGGAATCGTCGGAATGGCTTGGAAGCCGGTTATGGAACTTCGGAGCGAGGTAAGTCTCCTTTCTAACTTTGTGAGGGGGAATTGTCCCTCTAGGTGGACTAATTAAGTATGTGCTACCATCTGCAGGGGCTACGTACGCACGAGATGACGGGAGTCCGTGCGTAGCTACAATTATGCCATGTCCGGGTAGTCTAGAACCCACTAGCATGCCTTACGTGTTGTTCATGTGATCCTGCCAATAATATTAGACTGATAATGCTATTGAATTTGTAACTTATTTCCTACGAAGGCTACAGTGTACCTTCTTAATCACTTAGAAAGAGAATTGACTCCTCCGTGGATAATTGTATACCTCATAAGGTGATATTATTGAATATTATTAAACTTGGCAAATGAATTTCCAGAAAAGATTTAAATACTAATTTTTGTGATTTGTAAAAGAGAAATTTGTCATTTATTTGAGTATTTGTTTTCCCGATATAGTCGGGGTGGACTGTTGATTGTGCATGACTGCATGTGACCGCTTCGCAATTTACATTCCGCGAGCGGAGTGTTATTTCCCCACTTTCATGGGAGCGGGTCGTACGCCACGTCGGATTGAAAAATGCACTTATGGTTTGGGCCGTTCGACCCTCGGCAGTGCATAAATATGATTGTTTTATGGCAAATATGCACTTATGGTTCGAGTCGTTCGACCCTCAACAGTGCATAGATATGATTATTTTATGGTAAAGATGCACTTATGGTTCGGGCCGTTCGACCCTCGGCAGTGCACAGACATGATTATTTTTATGGCTCAGGCCGGTTGTCCTTATCCCGTATGCGCATGCTAAATTGTTAAATGTTTTTCATGGATTTTGAAGTGACAAGATGTTTGGGGGAAAATAAAGAAGTAATTGTTTATTTAAGAAATTTGGGGGAAAATGAGGAAGTAGTAACTGTTTAATTACTTTCAGCATCTATTTGAATTACAGTTATCCGTAATGCTTACTGTTTTATCATCCTCGTATGCCTATTACTGATATCATATTGTGCTAAACTAATTTGTTGGACCTTACCGAGTGTGTAATTCGACCTCTCGTCACTACCTCTCTGAGGTTAGGCGGGCGACTTACTGATTACACGTTATTTTCGTACTCATGCTACACTTATTGTGCATTTTTATTGCACAGGTACCTTTATAGCGATGTGGCTGGTTTGGAGACTTAGGCGAGCTGCATTATCCGGAGGCGATCCGCAGCTGACAGAGTCTCCCTCGTATTGTATTATTTTATTTTAATTTCCTTGTCCAATTGTATTTCGGACAAGCTTTGTAGAAATTGTAAAATTCTTAGAATTTGCTCATGCACTTGTGACAGCGGGTTCTGGGATGTGTTTGGGATTTAATTTAATAAATGGAATGGTTTACCTGTCGTATTTATTTGATAAATTTTTATTCGCTATTATAACTTGTAAGTGAAAGGTAACGATTTTGGAAAATATGTTAAACATGAATTTATTTCAACTAATTAATGATTTACTTGCCTGACGGTGGTGTCTGGCGCTATCACGACCTTAGTAGATTTTGGGTCGTGACATGAAGAATCGCCACTTAACGGATTAAGGTGCGTTAGGGAACCTAGAGAAAATAACTCATGAAACTAGTTTGCATCACCAGGGATCAGGTAAGGGCTCAAATTACCTCGAGGGTAAGGTGTTAGGCACCCCTCGTGGTCCACAACGGTGGGTCCGGACCGAACTTAATTAAGCGAATTAGTCTTTAAATAAAAATACAATAATTTAGACAACTATTATTTAAAACAGGAATTAGAGGGGTCCTAAGTTTTTTAGCCTATAGGCATGATTTCTAATTTACATAATTAGTTAAATTCCTATCGGCATGATTGCTACGTTTGGAAACTGATTTCACTCTATAGGCATGATATCTAAATTGAATTTTATATCTCCTACAGGCATGACATCTACGCGAGCAGGAACTTTAAACAAATTTCCAGGAAAGTGTATTAAGTTACACGAATAATACCCTATATACATGATCTCTAATGCACATTGAGATTTTAAAAGTATGCATAAAACATGGATTCTTGATGCAGAATTGGTAAACGACCTATAAACAGGATTTCTAGGACACAAAGTATGAAACTTCAGATTTCAAACGGTGAGACAAGATCCTATGAGCATAATTTATAATGGTATGCATATAGGGAATCACCACAACAAACTATAGGCATGATTTCTCCCAGAACCTGACAAATATATATAACAATCCCTCCCCAGCTTTTACTAATAGCCCCATATCTGTTTTTACAAGGATTATTACATTATTACAGACCAATATGAATGAATTACATAAAGCTGTCCATTATACTATAGGGAGCCTTAGCAGGCCCAACATCAACCTGGAAGCCAGGTCTTCAAGCAAGCAAGTCTAATGTCCACAAGTAGTCCATCCATAATACACAAAATGGGCTTTTGGTGTGTCAAAGTTCCCAAGGTCCTCACGGACCCCGGGCAATGCTCACACCAGAACCTTTCTCAAAGAAACAGTTGAAAAATATTGGAAGACCATCCCCTGTGTATCAGAGTTCGGAGGAGTCTCATGGACCCTAGGCAGTGCTCCCACTGGGGGTAGTAGGACCCTAGATAACTAAGAGTAGAAGTTTGAAAATAGTACGTAAGGGTATGGGATAGTTTTTTAGAAAAAGCAGTTTGATTTTTAGAAGTGAATAGGTTCAGACCACATGGTTGCAAATAGAACTGGGTCAACAAACAATCCCATAGTTTTAAACAGATTAACACTTATTCAGACTAAGCATTCATACTGGTATTTGAAGGGATTTGCAAAGAGCATGGACACTTTGAAATAGCCATAGGATTGGCTACACATATTTATAGTATCTAAACATGTTCAGAATAGGAAAATTTATAGCTGAATCAAACAACATTGTTGAAGATTACTCAGTTCATTACTTACCACTAGGTGAGGCCATATAGGCATGTACTAAACAGAAACATGCTGAAGTTTGAAGTATCTAAGAAAACAAACACATAGAACAGGAACCAAAGCACATTAGTCTAGAAAGAGGTAAACAGAAACCATAGATTAGATGGAAACATGCTAAGGTAAACACACAAAATAGTGTAGGTTGACAGGAATTGAAGCATGCTAGTTGAGAGAGAAATAATAGGAACTATATGGAAAACAGAAACATATCGAGGTTTGAAACACACTATTCATATAACTTACATGGAACAACACAAGATAATAAGAACTAAGGCATAGTAGTTGAGAAAGAGATGGACAGGAATCAGATATCAAAACAGAAGCATGTTGAGGTCTATAATAAACTGACTATTTGGCATATAAAGTAGAACGTGATAACAGAAATTGAGGCATACCAGTTAAGGAGATAGCAAACAGGAAGGTGAAGACAATTGGAATCCAAAGAGTCCAGTGCAACAAATCAAAGAACTTAAGTTGTGTGAGTGTAAGTATACAAGTAAAAGTGTGTGCTTGTAAGCGTAGGTGTGTATGTGTAGGAGTTTTCTTGTGTGTTTTTTAAAAATCAGAATGGTGAAAGGTTTATATAACATTCAGCAGAGTAAAACAAATAAGGTAGGAAAATCAAGAGTTCACAAATAAGGTATGCAAATCAATCAACCAGTTAATTAGGGCTAAACACAATCAATTAATAAGATAGAATCCGGGGAAATATCACTTAAATTAGGGGGAATCTCATACGAAATCAGTTAGCAAGCAGGATTGAAGTTAAATAAGGCAAGAAATAAACCTAAAGATCCTTTATAGGTCGGTCCAGGTAATCAATACCCAAAAATTAGGGCGGCAGCATAATCAATGGAGGCAGTACCAATTATGAGTCACATATAAGGAAAGAATAAATAAAAAATCTTTCAGAGCGATATCAATTTGAAAAGAAGCACAATTTCATATCCTAAATAAGCACGTAAATCAATTAATTAATTAACTTAACAGAGCCAAAGTGAACGGGCAAGAACAGTGAGATAAATAATCGAATAATGGAAAAACTTAAGCATATCGAAACACAGAGATAAAACTCAAGCAGAGCAAATAGTCGAACAGTAAAGGAGAAAGGCCGGAATTGAGCATTTAAACATTTTTAAAACATTTGCAGAAACTCTATTGAGAATCAAAACCCTAGCTTTAGGGAAACAATGAAATCGGTTGATAATAGTGGTAAAAAACAAAAGAATCTTAAAGGAAAACCATTAAACAAACTCCAAACATTTCATATCTAAAAAGATTTGAACCTATTTGGCCAGAAATAGTTAGGTTTGTACAAAATAAACAGAGGTAGAAAAATCGAGTTTTAGACCGGAGATTTGAAGCCATGAAAGCACGAAAAATGATAATACTCACAAATAATGGGTGAATAAAGACGGATTCACCAAGAGATTGAGGGACTCGAACCAGGTCTGTTCGAGTCTCTTTGAGATTCCATCAGATAACATGGAAGTTGAACACCCAATGGAGATAGGAGGCCAAATAAGACCTAAAATCGAAGGAATAAACCATGAATCGAAGGGGGTTCAGGTGAAGGCGGGTTAGGGTTAGGGGGAGGTTGAGAGAGAAGAGAGGAGGAAGGGATTTAGGGGCGACTGATTTGAGAGAATGAATAGGGTTTGGGGGTTATGGGTTAATTAAAAATGGTAAGAAATATCCTGGACCGTTGATCTCTGAGATCAACGGCCAGGATTCAATATAGGGGTTGGGCGGGTCTAAAGAATTGGGTTATGGGTATTGGGTCAGGGTTAGTAATTTGTGTCAAGTCTGAAAAAAATATCAAATTAAAAGAGACTATTTGTCAAATACCCAATTAACTCGATAAAATAATAGCTAATAAATGATAAAAATGATATTGATGCATAAAATGATTTAAAAATAATTACTTAATATTAAAAATATAGAAGGTCATTTTCTTGTAAAAATAAAGTAATTATGCACATATAGGCTATTATTGCAAAGTTATTGCAATTATAACCTAAGAAAAATGTAAATACGGTTGTTCAAGAAATAATTAAGTTAAATATAAATATAAATGATAAAATTAAGCGATAAAATTATCATAAAGCATTAGTGATGCAATCAGTAATTATTTATGTAATAGAGCTACTGGGAAAGATTAATTAAAAACCTTTAAAAAAATGCAGAAATTATGAAAAAATACTAGTCGATGCTCATGCATTGTTTTGAAGATATATATGCATTTTTGAAAATAATATAGGAAAAAATTGGGTATCAATATATGTGTGTTTGTGTGTGTGAAATTACTCATATACTTAATTATAACGTATAAAATTAACTTAGATAGATGCTATTATAATTTATTAAAAGTAATTAGCTAATATAATTATTTATAAATATTATGCTTATAGTATAATTATTTTTAATAAATATATATGCGAATAAAATAAATGCTTATAGTTTATATAATTTTTTTTATAGTTTATTATATTTTAAGAAATAAAAACACACACAAAAAAATAATTAAGTTTTTTTTTAAAACAAAATAACCGACCAAAGCTGGTCAATTAATAGTCAAACAGTGAAACACTTAGTATACCGACCAAAGCTGGTCGGTTAATAGTCAAACAGTCAAACCCTTAGTGTATCGACCAAAATTACCGACCAACTTTGGTCGGTAATTTTAATTTTAGATACGAAAACGGGATTTCCCCCTTATTTCTCTTACTCTCTTCACAAAACTTTCATACTCCTCACTCTCTTCTCCCTCACACACACAACACCTTCCCCCCTCTCCTTCTCTTCCCTCGCACAAATCCCATTCCCCACCCTATGTAGCCACTGCCCCGCGTCGCCACTCCCCCGGTGTCGCCGGCGTCGCTGCTGCTGCTACTGACTCCACCACTGCCGCCCCTCCTTCTCCACCTCCTAAAAATTCTAGGTTTGAATTACAACTTATATATTTTTTGTATAAATTTAATGTTTTGTTAATTATTTATGAATTAGTTAATTAGTGTTTAAATTGATTGTTTAGCTCTGCATTTTATTGAAATCTAGGGTTTAGGTCTTGTTTTAATTGATTACATATGGTGTAAAATTGAATGTTTAAGTTTGTATTGTCTTGAATAGTTTAGTTAGAATTGCATTATTAACTTTGAATTGAATTGAACCTTTTGGATATGAATTGAACTTTTAGGATATAAATTGAACTTTTAGTTTATGTTTAAAATTTTAGGATATGAATTGAATTGAGTTTTTAGGATTTGTTCTTGTGAATTGAATTTTTAGGGTATCGGTTGAACTTTTAGGATATGAATTGAACTTTTAGGATATAAATTAAAATTTTAATTTATGTTTAAACTCTTAGGATATGAATTGAATTGAGTTTTTAGGATTTTTTTCTTGTGAATTGAACTTTTAGGGTATGGGTTGAACTTTTAGGATATGAATTGAACTTTTAGGATATAATTGAACTTTTAGTTTATGTTTAAACTATTAGGATATTATTGAACTTATAGTTTATAATTAATTATATTTACTATAATTTAATTTTCGCGTAATTAGGAAAAATAAATTACCTTAATTAACTAAAAAAGATTTAATTAATTTATAATTGTAGAATAAATTAATTTGTTCTTGTTTTATTTGTATAGATGGAACATCGTACTTGGATGTACAATAAAAATTATCCTAATCGGCGGGGATTGCGAGAGGATTTTATAGAAGGGGTTGATGGCTTTATTAGATATGCAATGTCACTTTCAACATACCAAATTGAAGGAGTAATTAGGTGCCCTTGTGCATGTGCGATTGTGTGAAGTTTAAAAAACCAGAGGAAGTTAAGCTTCATCTTTATAGGAATAGGTTTATAGAGAATTACTTTGTGTGGACTAATCATGGAGAGATCGATAGTAGCCGTGGAATATTTCATAACATGGTTGTTGGTGAAGTAGTAGGTCGATAGAGAATACAAATCATAATTCTAGAATTCAGGATGTGGTTGCGGATGCTTTTGGGATGCACTCCGGGGGTGAGCCCAATGAAAATGTTGAACAAACTCCTAATGATGATGCAAAACGTTTTTATGAACAGTCAGAGGAAGCTAGTCGTCCACTACGTGAAGGAAGTCCGCACTCTGAGTGTATGTTGCAGTTAGATTACTAAGTATAAAATCTGATTGGAATATTTCTCAAGAGACCATGGAATCTTTCATTGACCTTATGAGTGAACTAGTTGACCCAAATATCAACTTACCTGGTGATTTCTATAAGTAAAGGAAATTGTTTCTAAGTTAGGACTTTCATCAATGAGAATTGATTGTTGTGAAGATGGTTACATGCTATATTGTAAATATGATGCAAATTTAGAAAGTTATAAATTTTGCGAAAAGCCTCGTTTCAAGAGGCTTTCCAGCGGGAATATGGTTGTTGAAAAGGCGATGCATTATTTACTTCTTATACCTTGGTAAAGAGGTTATATGCATCGATGAGTTCTGCTCCTCATATGAGATGGCACTTTGAAAATAGAAGACCACCTGGTATTATGTGTCATCCTTTAGATGGAGAAGCTTGGAATAACTTTGATATGACATATCCAAATTATTCTAGTGAAACAAGGAACACTCGGTTAGCCTTCACGCCTTTTTTTATATTTGCGACACCATATTCATGATGGCTTGTCTTTCTTACACCTTATAATCTACCACCTGATTTGTGTATGACTAGTCCATATATATTTTTAAATTATATTATCTCTGGTCCACGTAATTCAAAAAGTTTGATTGATGTATATTTGCAACCTTTGATTGATGAGCTAAAACAGTTGTGGTATGATGGTGTTAAAACATATGACATATCAACCAAGCAGGATTTCAAATTGCGTGCTAATTTAATGTGGACTATTAACAATTTTCCTGCATATGGTGTAACGATCCGATCGGTCGTTCCGAGAGCTTTAGCCCCGCTTTCCCCATTTCTGCTTCATTATATGTGTTTCAACTCTATTATGTTGTGTCGGGTAGGTTGGCTCGGGTTCGGAGTGATTTTGGAGAGGAATGAGACAGTCTCTTAAGTTGGTGGGGCAAACAATCTCGGACTAAGGTTTTTATGGCTCGTATAGCTTCGTTGGGTGATTTGGGACTTAGGAGTGTGTTCGTAATAAAATTCGGAGGTCCGGGGTAGAATTAGGCTTGAATTGGCAAAATTAGAAATTTGGCGATTTCCGGTCGGCAGTGGAAAATTTGATATCGGGGTCGGAATGGAATTCCGGAAGTTGCTGTAGGTTTGTAGTGGCATTTTGATGTGTGTGAAAAATTTCAGGTCATCCAGACGTGGTTTGGTTGGTTTCGGCATCGTTGGCGAATTTTTGGAAGTTTAGAAATCCTTAGGCTTGAATTCGGGGTTAATTGGTATTTTGATGTTGTTTTGAGCGATTCAAGGTTCGACTAAGTTTGAATGATGTTATGGGATGTGTTGGCATGTTTTGTGAGGTCCTGAGGGTCTCGGGTGTGTTTCGGATGCTCAACGGATCATTTTTGGATTTGAAAAGTTGGCAGATTTTCTGATGTTTATTGCAGAAGATTTGTTCTTCGCGATCGTGAAGAGGAGGTCGCGATTGCATAGGCTTAATTGGGGTTGCATTGATATTTTTCTATGCGATCGCAGAGGTTAGGTCGCGATCGCGTATGTGTGTGGTGCATTGCTTCGCGAACGCGTGGACTGGGTCGCGTTCGCGTAGAAGAGGGTGAGCTGGGGAAAGGTTGAGGTGATTGCTCTACGCGACCGCGTGAAGCTGGTCGCGATCACGTAAGTCTGTGTGGTTTAGGTTCACGAACACGTGGGAGTTTACGCGATCACGTAAGGTTATCGAGGAGTAGAATTATTTGTGCTTCCCGATCGCGAGGCTACTTACGCGATCGCGATGAAGAATTATCTGGGCAGATTTTAAAAGGTTCAAAACGAGGGTTTGAGTTCATAATTCCAAAATTCAATAGAGAGCTCAGGAGAAGGCGATTTTAGAGAGGTTTTCTATAGGAGTGATTGGGATAAGTGTTCTTCACTTGATTTTGATCAAATTCCATGATGTGTCTTGATTTTTATCATCTAAGTTGAGAATTTGGGGTGAAAATTAGTGAAATTAGGGCTTGAAATTGGAGAGTTGATTTTTGGGATTTGAATGGCCATTCGATGTCGGATTTTGAGGAATTTGATATGGGTAGACTCGTGAGTGAACGAAGATTCTAGTTTTGTAATTTTTGTTGGATTCTGAAACATGGGCCCGAGGGTCGGGTTTGGCCAATTTCGGAATTTGTGGTTTAATTTGATAAATTTTGTGTGGGCTTTGTTCCTTTAGTATATATTAATGATAAAATACTGATTTTGGTTAGATTCGGGGCGATTTGTGGCCGAATCGAGCGACAAGGGCATTGCGGAGTAGATTTTCGTCCGGTTTGAGGGAAGTAATGATTTTGAATCTTGTCCTGAGGGTATGAAACCCTGGATTTCACATTGTTTCTCTATTGTGAGGTGACACACATGCTAGGTGACGAGCGTGTGGGCGTGCACCATTGGGGATTGTGACTTTGTCCGTCCCGTAGCAACTATAAAGTTGTGTATCAGACTGAAAACTATTTGATACTATTGTATTTATAAAGAACTACTATAAATTGGACTAAACACCGTATTTGGGCCTTGTGCCAAAATTGTTTGTACCTTAGAGGTCTTTTCTTATTATGCTCTCACTGTTTTTGATTTAAGATCTACACTCAGTCATGTCGTGTTTACTGATTTCATTACTCAGTCTTTATTACTCCATTTTGATGCATAAAAATAATATTTTTGGGATGAGACCCTGTTCTTTTACTGATAGCCCGAGCGGCTTGAGAGGTTTCTGACTGAGTGAGGCCGAGGGCCTGTGTTGTGAGGATATTATGGGATCGGGCTGCGCGCCGCAACATGTTGTTCCTGATTTATGATTATGAGAGTCCGAGGGCTTGATTGATTATGCCATGAGGTGGCTTGTTATAGCGCTTGGGCTGTAGGAGCCCCTCCAGAGTCTGTACACCCCCAGTGAGCGTGGTTACCCTGAGTGAGTGATATGATGCTTTGCCCGTGGGGATGTTCTTGATTCATGTTGTGCCCGAGGGGCTGTTTACGAGTGACTGTGAGGTTTGCCCGAGGGGCTGGTTTTGAGTGATGTTATGCCCGAGGGGAAATTTATGATTTATGTTTGCCTAAGGGGATGCTTATGACTTTCATCACTTTTATTCTAAATTGCATTGAACCTCTATTGAAAACCATTGAATAATGCCTTCAAATGATTTTTACCAAAATTTGGGTTTAAAACGAAATGATTTGACTCATTTAATGATTTGAAAGCATGTTGTACTTACTGAGATTTCATGACGTGGATTTTATGTGTTTCTTACCGCTCAGTCTTTATTTACCTTTATTACTTACTGAGTTGGCGTACTCACATTACTCTCTGCACCTTGTGTGAAGATCCAGGGGTTGTGTACGTGCCAGTGATTGTTGATTGTCGTCCGACGCGGATTCGTGGGGATATCAAGGTAGTTGTATGGCGATCACAACCCTGCTCTTCTCCCTTCCATCTTCCTTTAGCTGTTATTAGTAGTTTTTCCCAAACTGTATTAGTCTTAGCATTTTCAGACAGTTTTCAGTAGATGCTCATGACTTGTGACACCCCGATGTCGGGCTTTTCTTTCCGCACTGTGTTATCCAGACTTATATTATAACGTTGTGTTGATTAATGACTTAAAGCAAATCTTTACTTTGAATATCTGGTTGTTTTGATGGAAGAGTCGGCTTGCCTAGATCCACGTTAGGCGCTATCACGACCTGGTAGATTTGGGTCGTGAAATATGGAATGTTGTCTAGGTGGTGACTGCTGGGAAGCTAACTTGTCCTTACTGCATGGAAAATGATAAAGCGTTCACTTCTAAACATGGATGAAAGCAATCATGGTTTGATTTTCATCGTCAGTTCGTGCCTGATGATCATGAGTTTAGAAGGATGAAAAATGCATTAAAAAGGAATAAAGTGGAATATGGTTCGCCACCTCCGATATTTTCTAGTGAAGAAATTTTGGAGAGGGTCCAGAACTTCACTAAAGTTACTGAGGCTCCACCTTATAGATTCCCCGGATATGGTGTTACTCATAAGTAGATGAAACATAGTATATTTTGGGAGTTGCCTTATTGGAAGGATAATTTTCTCCGACACAAAGTTGTCATGCATATTGAGAAGAATTATTTTGACAATTTGTTCAACACAGTGATGGATGTTAAAGGTAAAACAAAAGACAACCCGAAGGCTAGAATGGACTTACAAGAATATTGCAAGCGATCTGAATTATACTCGCAGACATCAAACAATGGTAAGGTGTTCAAGCCCAAAGCAATTTACACATTCACTTTGTAGTTTAGACGACAAATGTCTGATTGGGTTAAGAAATTGAATATGCCTGAGGGTTATGCATCGAATCTAGGGAAAAAAGTAGATATGGAGGTAGGGAAGTTGATCCATTTGAAAAGTCATGACTGTCATGTTTTCATGGAGACCTTAGTGCTTATTGCATTTTGTGGTTCGCCTGAAAGAATCTGGAAATCCATCATAGAGATTAGTTTATTTTTCAAAGACTTGTGTTCTACCACATTAAGGGATGAAAACCTACTTCGGATGGATCAGAACATTCGTGTAACTTCTAGTAAGATGGAAAAAATATTTTTATGTGGTTTTTTTATGTGATGGAACACCTTCCAATCCACCTTGTACACGAGGCACGACTTGGAGTGCATGTTCAATATAGATATATATATCCCTTTGAGAGGTAATATTATAATTTTGATGTAATATTCTATTTTATTTGAATGTTCTTAGCTAACCTGACATTGTGTAGGACATTGGAAAATGCAAACAATTTGTTAAACATAGGAATATGATTGAAGGATCTATATGCGAAGCCTATCTTGCAAAGGAAACTACACATTTTTGTTCTTATTCTTTTGAGAGTAGCGTGCCATGTTCCAGGAATAGGCCCAATAGGCACACTGTCGAATGTGTGAATGATCCATTATATCCACCAATGTCCATATTCAATCAACCAGGCCGATGTTCTAAGGATGTTAGAAAGAGAAGTTTGAGTGATATGAAGTACAAGTCAGCTACAATTCATGTGTTGCTAAATTGTCCCGAAGTTGTACCATTTCTCAAGTAAGTATTGATTTATTAGTTATTAAAATGTAAAATTTACTATGATTACATGTTGATGCAACTACTAAAAATATTTGATGTGTCACAGTCACTTCGTGGGTCAATTTGGCCATGATGTTGTATATACAAGATTTGATACGTGGTTCAAACAGTTTGTAAGTTTATCCTGATAATGTTCTTCGAAAGTTCCCGTTAATATATATATATATATATATATATATATATATATATATATATATATATATATATATATATATATATATATATATATATATATATATATATATATATATATATATATATATGTGTGTGTGTGTGTGTATTCGATTATGCTAACTTATGAATTTTTTTAACACTATGTAGGTAAATAATTTTAATAACGATGGAAGTTGAGAATGTATTAGATGTTGCATATCAAAACGATATCTCCAGTGTTCACCAAATAGTGGACGATCAGTTAGAAAATGATTTGGAACATCCTGAACGCATATTGGAAGAAGTTAATATAAATGAAGTAACAATATAGAAAATGAGGACGGAGAATCAACTGATGAAATTCAAACAGGCGAGGACGAGGAACAATACGTCGATGAGGATTAAAAAGTTGGTTTCTTAAATCACTCTCATTTTATAACTAATTTCTTATATATTTCAATCTAAATATGTATTATATTATGCATATGGAAGTCAAGGGTCAAGGTAACAATGACCCTACTAGTTCTCGGGGTCGAGAAAAGGCTAGAAGGGAAATAGGAGGGTAGATAATAACACTCCCTGTTTTCCACCCTCTTCAGAGATGCCTATGCATTATCCTCCACCACACAGCTATACTGAGCTGCCACAGAATCACGGGGCCTACACCTTCATATAGTTCAAAAGCCTCACTCACCAGGTCTTCCATCAGGGCCATAGGACTATACGTCCGACATATAGTTCAACTACCTCACAGCCACATGGATCGCAGCCATCTGCATCACAGCCATGTGGTTCACATTCATATATATTACAGCCACATGGATCGCATCCATCCATATCAGAACTACTCGGGTATATCCATCAGTATCACAGCCACACGGGTCGCATCCAGCTATGTCACAGTCACAAGCATCGCAACCATCTTCATCATCGACTCCATCTATTTCAAACCTTCGCCTGCAAGACAGTAGCTCTGAGCGCCCTACACCGTCTACATATGCCTCTGATACACATGCTGAGGATGATGATCCAGAGGTAGTTCATTATGATCGCTATGGCAGGATCATCATAGTCCTTGAGGGTGACGGGTAAGAGTTATTTGTTATTTTTGTGTCTATTGTTTTGTAATGTTTTTACTAATATATTCATTTGTTTTTATTGTTAAATTGCAGGTTCAAGTCGGGTAAGAATACTAATAAGATAATCACCAATGCCATCAAAAAGCTTTATGATGGCCCTTATGCGACTCGACCTGATTTTTGATTCTCGCTGAAGGAATAAATTTTTAATCAGTTTAAGGTATAAATGTTCTTTTAAGCAGTTTAATAATTTATATTTATTATGTTTCCATATAATATTTAAATTTTTAAATGCATAGCAAGTGTGTATCGGAAGACCGCTATAGCGCCGAAGTGGCTGCAAATTTTCATCATAAAGCTCGCAAGAGATTGGCGGATCATTTCTCGGATGCTAAAAAGAAGAACAAGAGTCCTCGCTGGTGTCTTGAGCATTTATGGAATGATTTGTTAAGGCAATGGCATACCGCGAATTTCTTAGAAAGGAGCGAAAAAGTAAATAAAGCTAGCTCATCCGAGAAGGGAGGCTCCTTGCACACTGGGGGTGCTATCAGCCTGGGACAATAAAAAGAAAATTGGTAATTTGTAACGACCCGACCAGTCATTTTGAGAATTTTCACTTTGATCGATAGTTTGAGGGTATGAGTAGCTCCGTATGATGTACTATGACTTATACAAATCATCATTTTTGGGTTCCAAGTTATTCAGAATCGGTTTGGAAAAATGAGTTCATTGTTAAAGCTTTAAGGTGAAATAGTTGACCAAGTTTGACCTTTCGAGAATTTGACCCTGAAACGGAGTTTTGATGGTTCTGTTAGCTCCGGATGGTGATTTTGTACTCGAGCGTATGCCCGGATTTGCATTTAAATATTTTTAGAAGGTTTCGGCACATGTTGGCAAAAATTGAAAATTTGAAGGTTTGAAAGTTCATAAGTTTGACCGGAAGTTGGATTTGAAAATATCGGATTCGGATTGTGGTTCCGGAAATTGGAATAGCTTTTTCATGTCATTTGGGACTTGTGTACAAAATTTGTGTTCATTCCAGGATGATTTGGCATGTTTCGGCCCGAGTTTTGAAAATTGGAAGTTCAAAGTTCATAGATTTCAATTTGAGGTGTGATTCTTTGTTTCGATGTATTTATGTGTATTTTGAAGCCTCGAGTAGGTTCGTGTTATGTTATGTTACTTGTGGGTATGATTGGACGGGGTCCCGAGGGTCTCGGGCGCGTTTTGGATTGATTTCAGATCATTTTCTTCAATCATGCAGCTACTGGTTATGGTGTTCCGCACCTGCGGCTAGTTTGCGCAGGTGCGATGGTCGTAGAAGTGCTCGTGGAGTCACAGAAGCGAGAAGAGTCTGATTGATAAAGACCGCAGAAGCGAATTTTGTAGTGCACCTGCGTGCGCGCACATACGGGACTCGGATTGAGGCTATTTTTGAAGTAAATTTCATCACAAGGATTGGGATAAGTGTTCTCTACTCAGTTTTGATTTTATTCCATGAATCTATCTTCATTTTTGGCAATTGATTGATGAATTTTAAAGAGGAAATTGAGGATTTTGGCCTAAAGTTTCATAATATGAAAATTTGAGTTTTGAACACCTATTTGGAGTCGGATTTGAGTGAAACTAGCATGGTTGGACTCATAATTGAATGGATTTTCGGATTTTGTGAGTTTTTTCGGGTTTCGAGATGCGAGCCCGGGTTGGGGTTTTGGGCCGATTCGGGCTTTGATTGAAGATTTGATCTTTTACAATCGGGATTGGTTCCTTTAGCATTGTTTGATGTATTTGAATTGTTGTTGGATAGTTTCGAGCCGTTCGGAGGTCGGGACGCGCGGGATGGCATCTTTGGAGCATCACTCAACTTGCTCGACATTGTCATTGGCACTGGTTCGTTCGAGGTAAGTAACTCTTCTAAACTTAGTGCTGAGGGTGTGAAACCCCGCATTACGTGTTATGTGATTGGTATTGATGTGACGCACATGCTAGGTGACGGGCGTGTGGGTGTGCACCCCGTGAATTGGGACTCTGTTTCTCCCATGGCACTGTATATTGGCCCTATTTTGTTGATATTTGTGTTTTCACCATGTGATAAAGTAACTGAGCCGTCAATCATGCTAAATATCATGTCTAGGCTTTATGATGATATTGTTTGTACCCATAGTGGTCGTTTCTTGGTGTCATCTCACTGATTTTCATTGATATGTCGTACTTAGTCATATTCATGCCTTCATATCATGTCTTAGTCTCAGTTATTATTTATTGATACATCATATCATTGTTGTCGGGCTAGTTTCATGACATTGTGAGCCCATGAGTGAGACTGGAGAGATTGATGACTGAGTAAGGCTAAGATCCTGATTATGAGTGACAATTATTGGATCGGTTTGCACGCTGCAACAGTATTGGGTCGGGCTGCAAGCCGCAGCAATATAGCGCTTGGGCTGAAGGAGCCTCTCCGGAGTCTGTACACCCCTAGTGAGCGTAATCGACTCTCTCTCTCTCTCTCTCTCTCTCTCTATATATATATATATATATATATATATATATATATATATATATATATGTATATGTGTGTGTGTGTGTGTGTGTGTGTGGATCGGGCTGCACGCCACAACATTTATTATACAATGCTGAGTGATTTTGTGTGCTGACTATTGAGCTAGACAGAAAGGATGCGAGGCAATGAGATTGAGTACTCTGAGAGTGTGAGTACCTGATTCATCTCCGAAATATATGAAATTTACATGCATACATGACATACAGGCATAGAGATGCATTTTCCTCATGTTATATAGTATCACGTCATTCCTGACTTATTATACACATTGAGATGTGGGTATGGAGTGGCATTTTATACTTGTTATTTGGAAAGAAAATGAACATTTTATATATTGTGGAAAGGGTATTTGGAAAATTACAGTTTTCAAACTTACTCGTACTTTTGGTATTTTCGGTAAGAGATAAGGGTTTTTCTTTCACTAAGATATTTGAAAATCATGACCATTTTCTGGAACTGTGGACAAGCTGAGTATTTTTACTTTTAAGATATCTCTTTTATACATGCATTTATGTTGTTATGAACTGTTGTGGAAATATTGGTATTGGACTAGATCCTGTGTCAGGTCGTCACTACTTTCAACCTAAGGTTAGGTCTGTTACTTACTCAGTACATGGGGTCGGTTGTACCGATACTACACTTCTGCACATTGCGTGTAGATATTGGTTGTTGTTGTTGCTGAGTTTGATGGTTGCGGGACTTGAAGATGTACCTGTGTCTATGTTGTAGATGCCTCCTTTGTTCGGGGTAGCCTTAGATTATAAAACTCTGTTTATGTACTTTTCCGACAGACTATGTATTTATTTCATTTCCACTTTGTAAACTCTATTCTTAGAAGCTCATGATTTGTACTATCAGTCCTTGAAAAATGTATAAAATTCCGTAAATTACTTTCATTTAGTTGTCTTGTTGACATAATTGAAATTGGATAATTATTAGTTAGCTTACCTAGCGGGTTATGTTAGGTGCCATCGCGACTAGTGGATTTTGGGTCGCGACATAATTTCTTAAATTATTTTACTTTTATAAGTATATCAATTCTATTTATTAACTAAATCAATTTATTTTCTGGAAAACAAGTATGGGCGTCTGCTGAGCCATGATGAGCTATTCAAGGAGACACATATTGTAAATAAGAAGAAAGAGGGGGATTGAGATTGGTAGTTCGAGGACCGGGGCAGAGATTTCATATGTAAGATTTCAATTTTCTTTAAGTGTTATAAATTACTTTAATAAGAACTTTTAAATACTAATTTAATTTAAAATAATGTAGGGTCGCTATCAATGTAACGTGGAGAAATTTATTCGTAATCAGCCATCTAGTGAAAAGGGCGAGCTAAGCCAACCTTCAGACGAGGATGCTGAAAGAATATGGTTGGAGGCTGTTGGTGGTCCAAAATGGGGGAAGGTATACGCGCTTCCTACGAAAAAAATTCATCTCTATAGGTGTGGAATGAAAGGAACAGGGACTTCCTCGCAAGGCGAGGAACTTATTAGGGAGAGCCTCTCGGCTATGCGGGAGACAGTGACAAAGCTTACATCCGAGCTAGAAGCGGCCAAGGAAAGAGAAAGGCTTAGAGATGCTCAATTCTGTGGTATGCAAGCTCAGATCAGAACTCTCCTATCTACTGGAGCTTTTCCGTTGCCTCTGTCTCGTGAGTCATCGCCAGAGGCTCGACCTCCACGTGATCGTTCCTTCCGTCCTCCTCGTGGTCGTTCCTCCCGCCCTCTTCGTGATATTCTATATACCGTCTTGTAGATGAAAGTTCTTCAGACGGTGATGATGATGTTGTAGAAATATCCCTTGACTAATACTTTGATATGATTTGAACTAGACTAATAGAACTAGTTTTGAATTAGATTGAACAATTTTTAATTTGTTGTAATTAGTTTTTGCTTGGTTTTAGATTGTGATGTTCAATTGAACTTTAATTTGTTAGTTATAAAGTATTAATTGGATGTTTTGTTGTTGTTGTTGTTGTTGTTGGATATTTGGTTGGATTTGTGGTGAACTAGGGGTTTTATGAGGTGAATTGGCGATTATTATATGTGAATTGGGGGTATTAGTATGTTGTTTTTATTTGGTAGGTGGTAAAGTTATCAAAACAAGAATTTTATGCCAAAATTAAACCCAGAAAACCGACCAACTTTGGTCGGTAAATATTAATTAAAAAAATTAAATTTCACATTACCGACCAATGTTGGTCGTTTAATGTACAATGAATTCCCAGAATTCAACATTACCGACCAACATTGGTCAGTTTTGTGCCTGCACTGTTCAGTTTACCGACCATCGTTGGTCGGAAATTTTAAATTTTAATTATTTAAAAAATATATATATATTACATTACCGACCAAAGTTGGTCGATTTTTTTAAATTTAATAATTTATAAAAAAAAATATATTTCCAGTACCGACCAAAGTTGGTAGGTAAAAAAATTAGTAAATTTAATACACCGACCAACTTTGGTCGGTAATTTCCGACCAACTTTGGTCGGTACGCCCTTCTGACCTTCAAAATACCGTCCACATGTAAATGATCGCGTTTTGGACGGTTATTGGCCATTACCGACCAACTTTGGTCAGTTTTTTGGACGGTTTTGCCCCGATTTTTAGTAGTGTTATTGGATGAAATAGCAAATGTACGTGCATTGACTGTTTGAACTAAAAATACTTTAGAGATGAATACCGTCATATTTTACCCAAGAAATTATCATGTTAAATCATCAAGAATAAATACTAGATGCGGAAGTGTACCTGAATCAATGAACGATTGACCAAAATCCTTCGTTTTGCAAGTTATTGGTCTTCCAAACCAACATGTGGGTGGCTCCCACTTTACCAACGACGGGATATCAGAAAAGATCATAGCCCATTTATTGTTGCACATGTTTATCTAATTCTAATTTAGCCCATCATTAAATTAGAAGTTACATCCCGATATCTACACATAAAACCCATAGTTTATGAGTTGTCTATAGACCCATTTAACTTTATACCCTAGGAGATTACTATTAATTTGGGTCAATCTTGTAACGATAGTAACCAACATACAATTATTCTTAATACAAAATATATGTACAAGTCCATAAACTCTTACATTGACCACCAAGAAGTAAAATAGGATGGATCAGATTCCTTCAACCCTTAATTAGAAGTTCAGGTTTGTAACGATCCGACCGGTCGATTTGAGAATTTAAGTTCCGTTCAGCGATGTAAGGTCTTGAATAGCTTCATATTATGTACATCGACTTGCATGTATGTTTGAATTCAGCTACCGGATGATTCAGAGTCGAATTGGAAGGAAGATTTTATTTTTGGAAGCTTAAGCGGTGAGAATTTGGCTGAAATTTGACTTTGGTGTAAACGGCTCCAGAACAAGTTTTGGATGATTTCAACAGCTTCTATGGTGATTTTGGACTTAGGCGTGCGTCCGAATTTGGATTTGGAGGTCCGTAGAGTAATTTGAGGCAATTTGGCGAAAGTTAGAAATTTGAAAGTTTTTGAGAAGTTTGACAGGAAGTGGACTTTTTGATATCGGGATCGGATTCCGATTCTGGAAGTTGGAGTAGGTCCGTAATGTCGAATGTGACTTGTGTGCAAAATTTGAGGTCAATCGGACGTGATTTGATAGGTTTCGACATCGAATGTAGAAGTTTGAAGTTCTAAAGTTCATAAAGCTTGAATTGGGCTGCGATTCATGATTTCGATGTGGTTTGAGGTGATTTGAGGCCTCGATCAGGTCCGTGTTATGTTATGGGACTGGCTTGTGTGATTGGACGGGGCCCCTGGGGCCTCGGGTGTGTTTCGGGGTGGTTTCTGATCATTTCGGGCTGTCTTTCAATAGCTGATGCTGGTGTCTGGTGTTGTTCTTCACGTTCGCGAGGATCCTCTCACGTTCGCAAAAAAGGATTTGGATTCAGGGACTTTGTTCTTCGCGTTCGCGAAGAGATCCTTGCGTTCGCGGTGAAGAAAATCTCGGTCACGTAGGTTTGACTTTGGAGACTTATATCTCACAATCTATAAGAAATTTGGAAATTATACAAAAATAAAATTTGTGGCCCTTTGTGTCTCGTTTTCAGGAAAGTAAACTAATTAGAATTTGGATTTGTGTAAAAAACGTTATGTCTGGTATACTACAGACTTTCCGGGAAAATGAAGAAGAAATTTGTGTTGCATAGGGCTAACTTTGGTAGCTTATATCTCAAAATCTATAAGGAATTGGAAGATTACCAATACATGAAAGTTTTATATCTTGGTGTCTAGTTTTCAGAACATTAAATCATTTGTCATTTGGAGTTTTGTACAAAACGTTATGGCTATTATACTAGAGGCTATTTGAGAAGAGTTTGAAAATGGCTTTTGAGAGTTTTTGTTCATTGCGAAAGCGATGGGTGGCCCGCGAACGCGAAGAAGGAACACCTGGGCAGAATTTAAAGTTCAAAAATGAGGGTTTTGAGTCCATATCACAAAATTTAATTGGGAGCTCGGTAGAAGGCGATTTTTGGAGATTCTTGCGTTGGTGTTTGGGGTAAGTAATTCTTACCTAGTTTTGGTTAATTCCCATGATTATGTCTTTAATTTCAACATTAAATTAGTGATTTAGAGTGAAAAATTGGGGAAGATTTAAGAAAAATTCTTAGTCCGAATTTTGGGGTTTTGATCGAGATTTTGGTATCGGATTTGAGTAAATTTGGTATGGTTAGACTCGTGAGTGAATGGGTGTTCGTAATTTATGATTTTTATCCGACTTCGAGACATGGGCCCGGGGAGGCATTTTGGGAGTTTTCCTATTTTCTTGCCTTAGCTTCAAATTCATTAGATAAAGTAGTTACTTGTAGTTATATTTATGTTATGTAATTGATTTGATTAGATTTGGGTCATTCGGAGTTGGATACTCGTGGAAAGAGTGTGTTTTCAGATTGATTTGAGCTTGGTTCGAGGTAAGTATCTTGCCTAACCTTGTGTGGGGGAACTACCCCTTAGGATTGAGTCTTCTATGTTAATTGTAGTCCGTGTACGTGAGGTGACGAGTGCGTGCTCGGACTTATTTGTGGAAGGTTGGCCTTTTAGGGTTCGTAGGTCCTTATATTCACTATGTATGAAGTTCTTGTTATGATTGAGTTCCTAATTACTAGTTTCATCTCTACGTTCTTAAATTAGAAGTTAATTGCTTTTGGATTCACTCTATTGCCTGTTTGATTCCTAATTGACTTAACTTAAGATTTTATCCCTTTTACTGTCATGCTATGTCTTCTTAACTGCTTATCTCTATTTGCAATTATCATCATCTCATCCTATAATTGTTTGGTCCTACTGGAGGTTATGATTATTTTCCCACTGCTTGTCCTTAAGTGAAATTGTTGAATATCCTCGTAATTGCCTAACTTAAAAGAAGTTTAGATAACCTATACCTTAGTTGACTTGACCTTACATAGACTTATCGAATTTGTGTTAGTCTCTTGTTGTTGAACCGTGCAATTGGGTACGACTGTTATATGTTATTTTCCTCCCTGTTGAGTTGTTCTTACTATGCCTAGCTTTTCTTTATTGTGCTTATTTCTTGTGAACTAGCCTTGCCTTTTCTTGTGATAAAAGGTTCTTGAGTTGATGTATTTATCATACATGGTATTATTGTTATTGTTTTTGTTGTACTTGTTGTGGTGATGCACGAGGTTTCTGCCGTGCGGTTATTTATTTGAGGTTTTGCACGAGGTTTCTGCCATGCCGTGAGTACTATTAATATTGCACATGCGGCGTGATAAGGAGGGATATGTATATGTGGGTTGCGCATGTGGAGAGACAAGGTGGGAACATGATTATGCGCGTGTGGCGAGACAAGGCGGGCATTTACTTTACTACTGTACACGTGAGGAGACAAGGTGGGCTGTGTCAGGGATTGTTTGTGATACTTGAGTTGGCCTGGGGCATTCTTTGTTGTTGATATTGTGTAATGGAACACTCACTGTCTGAGCTTATTCTTGTGCAAATTATGAGAAATTTTTTTTACGTGTTTCTTCTTTCCTTTCTTTATGCTTACTGGTCGTTCAATTATGTTAGGACACCTGCACGAGCATACACATAGTTAAGCGTTATTGTCGGATTAAGGGTTTTCTTCTTATTATTGAGTGTAGATATCCTTTTTGTACTTTCTTTATATGTGAGAATGATTCCAGTTGGCACGTGAGTCGTCTGTGCAGTTATTAGCTGAAATGAGGGCACGAGATACCGATGTTAGGGTTCGGATAGTGGGACCCGTGAGTTGTGATTTGTCCGAGGTTCGGTACCTTGTGGAGATGACTAAGAACGTGATGTTAAGGTAGTTGAAATTGTTGAGTTATTACTTGTCTTTGTTGTATGGTTGTATTCGGATTTAGGTTGTGTTCCATTTACGCTTCGTGTGATTTTTTTTACGGCTTTCCGCCGATACATGTTATTCCTTTCCTTATTGAATTTTTACTAGGTTGTTAGCCATATTGCGTAGTCTTTATGTAGATGTCATATTATGTCGCCCTATACTTTACTTGTTCAGTTATTAGACCAGTGGGTGTCTGGATTAGTCCTCGTCACTACTTCACTGAGGTTAGTCTTGATACTTACTGGGCACCATTGTGGTGTGCTCATACTACACTTCTGCACTTTTTTTTTGTGAAGATCACAGGTTTTTGCATAGCCGATCAATCGATAGCTAGCAGCACGGTTGTTGTTGTGGAGACTCAAGGTAAAACCACTACAGCGTTCACGGGTTTCGGAGTCACCGTCATATTTTGTTCTTACACTATTTTTTTTACTTATTTCTAAATAGTTGTATCTAGAAGTTGTAGCAAACTCTGTAGAGCTTATGAATTGTACTACCGATTTTGGGAAATTGTAAAATTATGTAAAGGTTTCCATATCGAAACTATTAAATTTTCTTTAATTGTTGTTGTTATTCATAAAAGGTTTGGCTTACCTGGTCCCTAAGACTAAGTGCCATCACGATACCCAACAAAGGAAAAATTGGGTCGTGACAAGGTTGGAGCTTTGAGAGTAGAGAAATTGCAATTGATAAGGAACTCTTCCCCTCAAATGGAATATATAATGATGCGAATTTAAATTAGTCGGACTAGTGAATTTCAGATATCCGATGATTATACGAAGAAACTTGTAGGCAAATTGAACTTGTGCATTCCATCTTAAACCTTACTTCTTTTGCCTTATTCTAGTTTGACTTGTTCATGGTAATTAAGACAGGAATCCCTTTGATAATAACAATTAATAAGTAAGTTTCAATTGACGAGGCAATAATCATATAAATGGTTATATTTAAATACATAGGATATTTTTAGGCTGATGAAAAAGTATGAAAAATTGAAGACATTTTGCTGGAAAACAAAAATTATCTTAGCCATTTGATCAATTTGCAATCCTAAAAGCTAATGGGGTCACATCATTGACAATTACTATTACAAAAATCGCTCCCTATCTTCTAAACGGACAGTGGCGGTTCTATATTGATAGGTCTGGGTGCTAAAGCACCCATTACATTTGAAGTAGTACGCTATTTGTTTATATAGATAATTAATGATGTGCACAAATTATTGCTCAGCATCATGAACTTAAAATTGAATGTAAACGAGCACCCATAATTTAAAATTTCTGGATTTGTTACTGTAAACGAGCCGTCTACCAACTTTTTGTTGATGAGTTTGGTCTTATCGAATATGTTAAGATTCGAGGTTTGAAACTAAAGTCACTATTATCAAACCGAAACTACTATCACTTTTTATAATAAAAATAAAAGAAAGTCAACCTATTTGTGAAATTGCAGCTTCCAATGTACCCTTGTGCTATTCCCAATTTTATGCTACATAGTGTGGATGCATATGCATATCAGGCAGGCCATAAGTATGTGTGTATATACTATATTTTTTTTATTTTTTTTTATTTTTTTTTTGGTACTAAAGATAATATTGCATTAATATTAAAGCGTAGAGCTACAGAGGGGTGGATGCATATGATGCATCACAATATTAGTAGTTTGTTGTCTATTACAAGTAGGATTGTGCAATAAGTTTGTACAAAAAGAAGGCTGGGTAGTATGTAATACAAAGGCAGCAGGTCCATTGTTGAGATCCTCAAAATTTGTTGTCGTAAAGGCCTCCGCATCTGGCATTGGTCGTACCCTTCTATATTGTGTTCCGCCTACTTGATCGTGCTGCAGGATATTGGTAACAAAAATTGGTGGCGACTCAAAAATAGTTAGTGCCATATCAGGTTCCATCAAGCAACCTTCCTTGTCTAAGGTGTCCTCCATTCCATTCTCCTCTCTGTAGACATGTGTGATTGTGACACTATGCAACTGGTCCAGGAGGTGCCTGAAATCAGAAACAAGATTAGAATTAGGCTGTTATTTTTCGAATAATTGTTAATACCTCTGATGCATCCAGGTTAACTTCCAGTGGGGTGAAATGATGGTGGTATGCTAACTTCAACCCAATAAATAGAGCTTGTAGCTATGCATGGACACTGGTCGTTGTCAAGATATTTCCTGGAAATCCTATTTTCCAATTTTCATGTGAGTCTCGAATAAGGCTTCCCACACCTGCTTTAGCAGTCGCTCGTGAAGATGCACCATCCGTGTTTAATTTATAGTAGTTTGGCTTGGGAGGAATCTATTTTAGGGGTAGCAATATGTTATCGTATTGAATTTTTATGTTGCTTACTAAGTAAGTATATTCAAGCGCTTGGTTAATTATGTGTTTAGGGTTTGTTAATTGTTGACGGTAATTGAAGTTGTTATTATTATGAGTTATCCAAATATTCCATATTGTAAATTATAGGAATGTGTGTTGATTGATTTTGTGCGGAATTGAATATTTAGTATTTTTGAAGAGTGAATACAACCACTGTGAGGGTGGTGAATTTCTACTGATAGTGTTAACAATGTGACTTAGTCTCAGTTGGTGCCATAATATTTGCTCGTTTGTGCATTGTAGAAAAATGTGATTTAGAGTTTTAGATATATTCCTACAAAGGTGGAATAAATTGTCAGGGATTATACCAATACGATGCAAGTACTAACGTGTAGGTAGACGATCATGCATGAGAAGACATAGGAATGATTTAATTTTTGGAGTGACCTTAACTTTCCATATCCATTTAAAAGGGTTTGTAAGAGGTCTGCCAGAGGTGTTTGTTAAATAACCTTTTTATAGTTTTCATATGCATGGTACATGTATTTGATTAAATAACATTTTTATAGTTGTAGTGACATCAAAAGGATATTTATCCCAGTCTCAAACACTATTAGTCATTTAATTAGTAATAGTGGTGTTTTGATGGTTGAAAGGCAATGGTCCTCAGATTAGTGATCTCATGATGATACCAGGTGCAAGCCATGCATCTGTCCAATACTTAAGATGGGAATTGGTGCCAATATTCCATTGTTGCCCTAGTTGACAGTGTGCCCATCCTAAAAGGATATTTTTCCAAGTGTGTGAATGTCCCCAACTTGTCAAGGCATTCTTGTTGTATTTGTGTAGGAGGGTGGATGCCCAGAGTATTGTGGGTGATTTAAATAGGCGCCAAGAAAGGCTCACTATTAGAGCATTATTTTTTATACCCAACCGTTGTATGCCAAGCCCCCCAAATTCTATTGTATCCGTGACTGTTTGCCATTTTACCAAGTGAATTTTCCATTTAAGTTGGGTGGTACCCCATAAAAAGTTACGCATGTACTGTTCCATCTTGTGGATTACAGATTGAGGTATGCGAATATTTTGCATAATGTGATTGAGGAGAGTAGATAGTATAGATTTAATAAGAGTTGTTCTCCCTGCCAGTGACAGAAAATTGGTTTTCCATCCCGCAAGTCTAGCTTTGAAGTTGTCCAATAGGAATTGAAAAATCCGGTTTATTGACCTTGTTTTGGAACATTGGAAACCCAAGATATTTCCCGAAGGTTATTCCTTCATTCATGTTAAAGCACTACATTACATACGTTTTATCCGCTTGCCTACAATTTTTGGAGAAGAAGATTTTCGACTTTTAGAAGTTAATGTTTTGACCTGAGAGGGTAGTGAAATTGGTAAGAGTATTAATGATGGTGTGGCAACTGTTTTGGGTTACTTGCGAAAGTAGAATTATATCGTCTGCAAAAAAAAAATGCGATAATTGTGGTCCATTTTTTGATAATTGGATGGGTTTCCATTATAGGTAATCCACTGACTGAAAAATTGTACGAAATAGGTGTTCCATGTACATAATGAATATATATGGTGAATAATGAGTCCCCTTGGCGAATACCTCTTGTTGGTTGGAAGAAATTGGTTCGTGTGCCATTGATCAAGATGGATATGGAAGAATTCATAATACAAGACATTATTAGGAAAATGAGAGGGGTTGGTAGATTAAAATAGTGTAGAGTATTTTTGATAAAAGACCATTCTAATTTATCGAAGGCTTTTTCAAGATCTAGTTTCATTAGCATGTAGCTTGTATTGCCCTTTCTCTTTTTTTTTTGAAAATGAGTAAGAATTTCTTGGACAAGGATTGCATTATTCGAAGCTCTTTTCCTTTATTGGAAACTAGATTGTGTTGGTCCTATAATCTTATGTAAAAACGGTTTGAGTCGTATCACAATAATTTTTGTGATTAGTTTATAGATGGTATTACACAGACTAATTGCGCGAAATTTAGTAATGGATGAGGCGTTCTTTAATTTTGTTATTAGGCATAAATAAATTTTGTTGATATCCGACGGAATATGACTATCATTGAAAGCTTTTTGACACAGGAGGATGACCGAGTTGCTTACTTTGTTCCAGTATTTTTGGAAGAAGAATGGGTGTAATCCATCTGGACCCAGAGCTTTAAAAGGTTTAAAAGAATTTAGGGCCTGGATTATTTCATTAAGGGACAGTCTTGTACCTAGACGATGTTGATCATGTGTGGTTAAGGGGAAAACTGTGTGAGAGCTAATGATTTGTTGGTGGAAAGAGTGTGAGTAGTTGTAAATAAGTCTGTGTAGTAGAGAAAAATATGTTGCTTAATTTCAATAGGGCCAAATGTCCAATTGCCCACATTGTCTTTGAGTGCGTTGATACGGTTACGTCTACGCCTTTGTAGAGTAGTCATGTGGAAAATCTTTGTGTTTGCATCACCGTCATTTAACCAATTTATACGAGATTTTAACTTCCAAAATTCTTCCTCTAGTTTGAGTATCCCACTAAATTCATTTGATAGTTGTACCTCAAAGGATTGTAAGAACTCACTAGTTGGGTAGTGTATTGATGATTGTAAACCTTTAAGTCTAGCCAAGATTTTACGCTTTCTATAGAAAATGTCACCAAAAGTATATTGATTCCAGTATGAGACTTTATGTTGGAAACTTTTAGCAGATTCAATGAAGTGGGAATTATTCTACCATGATTCACGCACGATGTTTTGGAATTTGGGGTGAGTGGTCCAAATTGTTTCAAACCTAAAGATGCGTTGCTTGGGGATGTTATTAGGTTTTAGGATGACAAGTAAGGGGCAGTAGTCGGAGTATGTTCGAGGAAGATGATGTACCATCGCTTTAAGGAAAATGTTTATCCAATCGTAATTTTCTAGGAGTCTATCTAGTCTCTCTAGGATTGTGTGACCATGCCTCCGTTTGTTCGTCCAAGTATAGCGACTATACTTGAAGCCTAAATCTAGGAGGTTGCAGTAATTAATACAATGATTGAAAACATCAGCCCTTGTGTTATTAATAGGGTTTTAGCCAAATTACTCTGTTGTTCTAAGCNCCCCCCCCCCCCGACTAGCCAAGGGCCCCTATAAGAATCCTTAATACATTTTAAGTTCTGTCATAATATATTACGAGAGTTTGCACTATTATGAGGATAGATAGAAGAAAATAACCACCTAGTAGGGTTAGGCCATACCTGTACCATGCAGCGTATCTCTTGTGTAGTCATGCTCACATCCTCCACCATAATGAGGTCACCATGCCAAAATATAACTATACCTCCGGAAAGACCTTGTCCAGAAACTTGGGACATGCGGGAGAAATTGAAATCATTTTTAAGGGTATTGTGATCTTGCATGTGAGTTTCCAAGAGAACTACTAAAGCATACCTATAATTATCTAGAAGTAAGAGGAATTGTCTCCTAAACTCTGCATTTTGTGATCTCTTACAATTCCAGGCGATGAGATTCATGATTGATTGTGTGTGATAGTTTATAAGTACATTCATTTTATGTTTTGATGATCTAACAAACTTACTGTCAAGAACTAGATAAGGAACCTAATATACATCCTCAAGAACTTAAAGATCAACAAGTCTCCAGTTGGGGACACAGTTCAACCCTTTCGAGTCAAAGGAACAACAGAGGTAACAGATAACTACCAGTTCTCGAGGTGACTATACGAGTTAACTCTTCACAGCTGTAAATTTGCTGCCTACACACGCTCTAGTGCAGAAACAATTCAACATTCAACTTTATAGGGAATGATCTTTACCTAACTTGCTTACATCATCCAAGTGATGTCACAAATGAGATATAAACATCAATCAAAGGAAAAACAAATCATTTGCACATTCAAGAACTCATCAAGCATTCTCACAAGTCTGTGTCAATCTTGCAAGTGGTTCTCAAGGGCATCAAGAACGAAGAACAACATAACCAAGGACCAGTTCCATGTATTGAAGTTATTACATGTCCTTAGGTTTGTTGAATCTTTGTTATTTATTCTTCATTTATAATTTCTACCTAGTTTACTTAGAAGCATGTCTGTAGAAGATCTTTTGTAAATCATAAACCCTTGTGTTTGTGCCTTGGATAGAGTTAGTCAAGTTGTAAAGCCTTTGTAATAGAGTTATTACAAAGTGGCTTGTAATATGGTGTTACAAGTTAGTGAGGGATTAAGAGGTCAATTCCTAGGTTTAAAGTCTTTGTAATAGAGTTATTGTAAATTGGCTTGTAATAGAGTGTTACAAGTTAGTGAGGGATTAAGAGGTTAATTCCTAGGTTACAGTAGGTTGTAATCTAAATTTGCTCAGTAGTGAAGTTGAAATCCTACAAGGATAGGTCGTGGTTTTTGATCCTGTGAGTTGAGAGTTTTCTACGTAAAACTTGTTGATACCCAATTTTTCCCAAATTGTTTTTTAAAATTGCAAATATACCTTCAAAATCATGCATTAATAGCAATTAGTATTTTCCCATAATTTTCCTATTTTATTAATTTACCCAGCATTTTATTTCCAATAAATAATTACAAAACTGTATCACAAATGATTTCAAAAGCATTTCTTGATTTAATTTATTATTCATGGTCCTATTAGGGCCAAATTATTCAATAAATAGCTAAATTGGCATCTTTTGGTTATAATTGCAATAACTTTGCAATTATAGCCCAATCATATAATTTTATACCATTTTTACCCAAAACTTAGTCATTTGTATTTTAAAAATATTAAGTAATAATTTTAAATCATTTTCTATGCATAAAATTCATTTTTATGATTATTAGATATTTTTATAAATTATTTTAAGTAATTTAATTGGGTATTTAAAAAATAGCCTAATTTCATTTCAATCTTAGCCTAATTAAACCAGCCCCAAACCGAATTGAATCAGCCCAAATACCCCAGGCCCAATCCATTAATCCCCCGACCTAATGTCTTGTTTAATCTGGACCGTTGATCAATTTTTGATCAACGGACCAAACCCTCCCTTACCTTAATTAACCCTAAAGACTACCCCCAAACCCTCATTCTCATTCTCTCATTCTCTCATTCTCTCTTCCCCCTCCGCCATTACATCCTCTCATCTCTATCAAGATCTCTGTGCTAAACCCTGCTCTCATACTCGCCGGTCGTTGGCTCGCTGGTAACATTAGTGGTTCCACCACCACCCCTAGCCTCCACGGATCCCCCCGTGCCGGATTATTCCTACCCTAAGGTCCTCAAGGGACCAGAGGTTGTTCAACTCACACCTATGGTCTGATTCTGGCCGTTCTCAGGCCACCCTTGGCCTGTCCGAGTAAGATCCTTCTATCTCCGGCTAAAACCTACGGTTTCTAAGCTCGATTCTCTCTATCTCCGGGTTCTCTCTCTGAAACCCTAATTTTAGCTCTTGACTTCTTAGATCTGTAACAGATCTAAGAGTCTCCTGAGTTATTTTACTGTTTTCCTTAAAGATCTTTCCGATTTTTCAAAATACCTCTTCGTCTTCAAACTAGGGTTTCTTAACACCTTTTAAAAATGGTTTTTCCTTATGATTTTTAGTATTATTCTATGATTCTTACTATGCTTAAACGTTTATTCATGCTTTTCCCCTTTTATCTGATTTATTATGTTAAAACCCTAAGTTCTTGGTCTTAATCCTGGGTTCTGAGTTTGTCTATGATGATTTGTTCGTTTAATATGTATATGTGTTTGTTTCTCATGAACGTTTTGTGTTTCTGTGATTTTACCCTACTATGTTCATTAAGGTTTCTGATTTTTGCTTCTTCCGCTTATGTTATGTTTGATCTATTAATTCCTCTATTCAGTACTATTTTTAGTTGAATCCCTGATTCTATGAGGTTTTTACTACTATGCTCATTAGGGTTTTATGATTTTTGACTCTTCTTGCCTATTATGTGTTTATTCTGCGTATTCATATAGACTTATGGTAATTTTCCCTAAATCGGTACTATTTTCTATTTGAATCCCTGATTCCCTGTGATTGATATCCTTCACTAATCTCTTGCGATATTCTCTATTGATTTTCAACCTCTAATTTATCTTCTTGCCTTATTTTTTGGTCGACTATGATGTCAATTGATTCTTAGGTATTTTGCTTAATCAGAATATTCTGAACCTAGCCTCAATTACATGTTCTATACTTGTACTGTGCTGAAATTATTTCCTTATATGTTATATTCCATTCATAAATGGTATCTTTCCTTATTTGTCTTTACCGTTTGAAGTTAACTCCCCTAATTGAGGAGTACTTATATTGTTTTATACTGATTGATTCTGATTCCCCATAATTACTCCTTGATTTTTATTCTTACCTTATTATTCTACCTAGTTTCAAACTATATATACATGCTCTCTCATTAACACCAACACACGAACACATTGGTTCAAAAACTATCTCTCACACTCAAAGCTTTCTGCTCTCCTTCTTTGTTACTTGTTACTGTTCTGAGTTAGCCAGCTGCAAGCCAAGGCTAATTATTGTGCTCTCCTATTCTTCACTTTTGTGTTTGCTATCTTCTTTACGGGTATGTTCTGATTTCAATCCAAGTCTCAAAAGCAATATGTTTCTTTTGCTACTTCAATTCATCATGTTTCTAATCTACTTCTACTTATGGTTTTGTTGTTCGACATGTAATTGACCTCTTTGCTTCATCTAAGTGTGCTAGTTATGTCTTACCTCTTTAGGGTCAACATGCTCTTATGAATCAGTAACCTGACTTTACCCTTTTTTTTAATGCTTGTGTACTATTGCCTGGTTCTAGTATGCACCTATTGATTTTTTATCCTAAGTTGTTTTAATGCTCAATCATGTTTAGTATGAGATCCTATACTCTACTGAATCCCCTAAGCATTTCAGATTCTGTAACTATGTCTAATTAGTACTCCTGAATCTATGTGTTACTATCTGCACCAAATGCAAAGGACTTCTGCCTGTTATGTTTTCACCATACATGCTCTATTTGTCCCCAATCCCCAATTAACCCTGTGTGAAGGTTTGTTCTCTGAGTGCTACTGAACTTGTTTGATTGACCTGTTGTTTGTTTAATTACACAATTATTTTCAAAAGCTGTTTTACTAAACAACTCTCTTATTTACAAAACTATTTCAACTAAGTCTCTTTTCACACTGCTTTCCTACTAAAACCTTTTCAAAACTATGTCAAGCACTCTCACTCTACTCTTAGGTCTTTAAGTCCCGCCCCCTCCAATGTGTGATTGCTTAGGGATCTCTATGAGATCCCTCTAAACTCTGATGCACTGGGCTGACACTTCCACACTGCACTTACTCAGTTATGGTTGTGAAATCTGGGTGTGAGCACTGACCGGGATCCTTGAAGTCCTTAAGGAACTGTGACACACCCGGAGTGTAACTTCTTCTTTTCTTTTTCTACTTATAGAGTAACTTCTTCTTTTATTTTTCTACTTATGTAATTCATTTCAACATTGGTTCGTAATAATTATTGTAAACGAATATTGGGGTAGGCTAGTGAAAAGGGGAGGGTAGTTATATATGTTATCAATATCAATGGGTAAAAATCATGCCTTAGGTTTACATTTCCTATATGTGCATTAGAATCCATGTTTAGGACCAATACATTCAAATCATGTCATTAGATATCATGTTCTTAGGTTTCACGTATATTGTTACCGCATCTCATTTGATATTATCACTTAAAAATCCTGCTTCTAGGCTAAATAACAGCATTAACATAAAAAAGTTGCTCCTACACATCCTGAAATTATGTTGTAACTTTCTATGCATTTAGAAATCATGCTTTAGGAATTCTGCATATCTTGAATCATTCTGCATTTTATATGTGCATACTAGATACCATGCCTTAGGATTTCATTTTTATTTGTTAAGCCACGCCTAGTTAAACTACTGATGCATGAAAAAAAGGACATAAGACAGTCTCACATTTGATTATCCTGTTTTAAATAAAAAACTGGTAACAATCCTTGTATTTTGTAACACTTAGAACATCATGCTTTAGGTATAACAACCTCTAAACAGTTTTTTAACAATTCTGGTAACTATTGTGCATTACCCCCCACGCCTAGGTAAGCCTTAGGTAATCAACCTTTATAAAACTGGAAAACTGTGTCTTTTGTGTTTACTGCTTAATGGTTAACAGGCTTAAAATCAGTAGGCAAGCTGATTAGGGCCCTGCTTCTGGGTTTATAAAATAAAATTGCATATCTTCTGTGTTTTGATATTCACTTAGAAATCATGCTTTAGGATCCAGTCTAATAAAAATGCCTCTTGTTTGTGTTTGAGTCGTGTTGTTTACGTGCATTATCTGTGGAGGTAAATTTGAGCCTCTTAATTGTTCTTTCCTGCCTTTGTTTGCTAAAGTCCTATTTGTTCTTGCATGTCGCCTAGTATTTTCTCCTTTTAAACCTTAGGGGTATGTCTATAACTGCCTATAGGTAGAAGTCCTAATTTCCTCCAGGACCATTAAGAAGGGACGGGTAACAGCACGCATAGAGGTCGTTAAACAACACTCGCTTAAATAACCGCTAAGGGGTGGGAAATGGTAGATATGGATATGATGACTGGTGCGATAATGCCATGTGTAGCCCCTTTCTGAGGAGTGATTGCCGGCATTGCATTGATGTGATCCTATAGGATAAACAACCTAGGACTCCCCTATCCCTTACACATGTGTGCTTAGACTGTAAATCTTTCAAAACCTTATATATGTGCTTAGACTTTAAATCTTCTAAAACTTTACTTCACATGTGTGCTTAGATTACGAATCTTTTCAAAACCCTTTATTTGGTTTGTGCTTTAATTGCTTATTTGCTACTTGTTTAAATTCACAAAGCTTGTTTGGACGGGAACCATAATTGTGGACTTTGAGGGGTGCCTAACACCTTCCCCTTGAAGTAATTTCAAGCCCTTACCCCGTCTCTGGTTATTCAAATCTGTGTTGTAAATGACCCTTAGTAGGTGCCCTAGCGCACCTTAATTCGTTAGGTGGCGACTCTTCAATTCCTTACATACCCCTTTTCCCAAGAGGAAACGAGTTGTCCCAACAACGTCAATAACCCTGACCGATCCGAAAAGAGAGGGAAAAAGGGGGCGCGACAGCATGGCGACTCTGCTGGGGACTTCTAGGCTTTTACTATTTCAAACTGCTTTGTGAATTTGTCGTTATTTTGCTAAAACCTGCACCTATTTCCCCTTCCCTTTATGTGCAATTAATTGTTTACTTTCCCAAGTATTTATTCTTTTAAATGAAAGTGCCATGTTTCTTTTTGTTTTCCTTTGTAACTGATTTTCAATCATAAATGTTGTATTTACCACTTTCATAACGTGCAAATACATGAAAACATGATTTTATTGCTTATTTAATTGTTGCATAATCATGCTCAGCATCATATTCCGCTTGTGCCTATACAAATCATATCGCAACGCTTGATGAGTGGTTGCGCTCTTCTTATTTTATATCACCCCCTAAATTCGGAAAGGCTTATTTGTGGTAAAACTAGTCGATCAGCGGTGTAGTCGACGGTTTCGTGTCTTTCCCCCTCAAGTTGTCCGCTTGAGGGTACCAGTCTAAAAACCCCATAGAAACCCTACTCTGATTATAACTGTACATGCATCATGGTCAAACCTAGCCGGGTTAATATGTTGTCCGCATAAAAACCCTTTAAGACAACCATATCCAAGAGTCAACCGGGGTTCTTGTAATCCCAACGGACGCGATCACGATATGTGCATTAATTTGGAGAAATAAATGTTAATATGCTAATCACAAATGTATAAGTAGTTTAATCCGGAGGGGAAAAGGGTCTAACCTTGTCTATTTTGAAGAAAATAAGGCACGAAGTCCCCAGGTTCGGCATGGTCCAAAGAATACCACCATTTTTGTTGAATTGGTGGGAAGACCTTTCGCCAAGTAAAAAAGGCCATGTGAAGAGGGTCCTCGGAAACTTACCCTCTTTACTAGATATCCAACCGAACAATATGTTGATTGAAGCAGCCACTATGTTCTGGGACAGAGAAAGGTCTGTGTTCCGTTTTGGCAACATAGAAATGACCCCCCTCTTGGAGGAGATAGGGGTTTCGCAGGATTACCTTGGGAAAAGTCCAGGTTTGTTGGTGCCAGAAAATCGTGCCACTAGGGGATTCCTGAAACTGATGGGTTTGAAAAGGAACGATGATTTAGAATGCCTGACAGGGTCCTACATACCTTTTGACTATCTCTATGAACGATACGGCCATAGTAAATCCTATCGTATCTTCCACAATGAATTCTCTATTACTTCCTTGGGTCATATATTCACCACAGGGTTTTTGTATTCGTCGTTTGCTTCCTGGGTATGATAGTATTTCCTAGCAAAGGAGACAGGATTCACACTAGACTGGCTATGGTAGCCAAAACCTTAATGGAGGAGATCGAGGGGTTATATACCATTATCCCCATGATCATAGCAGACATATACCGAGCCTTGGATCGCTGCCAGAAGGGGTTCAAACACTTTGAGGGTTGTAATCTGCTACTACAGGTTTGGTTATTGGAGCATCTCCAAAGGGGTCAATATAGTCAAGAGTTTCCACGAAGGGCGTGGAATGACCATATATCCTTCCATAACCCTAAGAGAATGACCTACATTCCAGACAGATTTGCTTAACCAGAAAATGCTACAGAATGGGCGCAATTTTTTGACAATTTGACCGAGAACCAGGTCCAATGGATGTTCGAATGGTTCCCTACCAGTGAGTTCATCATCAGATCGATGGACGCTCCGCACCTAGTGTTGATCGGTTTAAGGGGAATATACCCTTATGCTCCCATCAGGGTTATGAGAGAGGCATGCAGGAAGCAAGTCATACCGCGAGTCTCTAAAATAAGTCATTACAGAGCAGATTTTCAGGACAATGACATCCCGTAAAAATGCGAGGCTCAACATATGTGGCATCTAAAGGTTATTATATAAAGGGAAACCATCGATCCAGACGGGTACCACGCAGGGAATGTACACTTTTACCTATCATGGTTGGAAGACAACATCTCATGGATAGTTGAGCGGGGAATCGGTGGGGAAAACAGGGTCATAGACAAAGTTGCTGAGGCCCAAGTAAAATACAGTAAACTACGCAAAAGGGTTTGTGAGTCCGAGGCCGAGCATCTGGAGCAACACAAGGCTGATATGGAACTGATCAATGAGCAGAAGGAAAAGGCTATCAAATCCAAATGAGAGGTTGGAATATTTGGAGCAGGGTCTGATGGAACTAGAGGCGAAGACAAGGAAAAGAGTCGCCGACTGCCAGAATGCTGAAGGAAGCGAAGGAGGGCATCTAGCAAGGGCATACCTGCTGTTGGGCATGCACGACCTGGGGAACCTGATCGACAGGGACAAGAAGATCAAGCCTGGAGAAGGTCCTTCTGGGACCAAGTAGATTAGATTCACCGGCTTTTTCAAATGTAATAAGTCCAAGTGTCATTAGTGATTGATCTTATTCGGTGTCGTTTTTGATTTATCTACTTTTAAATTAATGAAATGAGGCAATTATTGGCATCTAAGTTCTCCAAGTCAACTTGTCGCTAGGCCTACCTCGGGCACAACGAGGCTCCCCAAATTAGGATATGCTTTTATATCCCTGTAATGTGTGTTTAAATACTGCAATATTTTCTCGTGATCCTCACTGACTTGGCTAACTTTTGGTTTTGCTTTTGTTTTCTTTATTATTCCTCTCCCCAAAGGTTGGTTCTTCCATTCTGGCATCATCATCATATCACACAAGATCCAGGGGCCCTCCTCCTCCTCCTAGTCCACTTAAAGGCAAAGGCAAAGGCAAAGGCAAAATGGAAGACTTGAGCAATATCAAAAAGGAAAACACAATGAAAACTGAAAGAACAGAAGATCCTGACAATCAAGGTACTCAGGTTCAGAATATGCTATGCCACAACTCGAGCAAAGGTTGTTGAAACTCCAAGGGAAGCTTGAACATGTGCGAAACTTGGCGAAGCTGTTCTTCTCACTTAGTGTTCCAGATGTCAATCATCTGAACACCCAAAACCCCATACCTCCTCAGAATACCCCAAACAAACAGAACCCTCCCACAACTCACCACCGTACAACTCCACCGAAAAATCAAACTATTCCACCACAATGCAACACTTGCCACACTCCGAGAAACACCCCACTGATCATCCCTGAACCACAAAGCTCCACAGATGACCACCTCTATGCTCAGGCGCTAGGACATCATAATAACCCCATATACGTGGAGACTCTACCTCACTCCACCCAATCTATTTATTACACACCTTAATCCAGTGACAAGGATATGATCATTAAGAACTTGGCCAAAGAACTCAAGAAACTGACTAGCCGAGTCCAGGGCGTCGAAGGAAGTAAAAGAGTTGAGGGATTGAACTATGAAGATCTCTGCATACAGCATGTTGTTGAACTACCAGAGGGTTACAAACCTCCTAAGCTCGAGATGTTAGACGGTGCAAGTAATCCCAGGATCCATCTGAGAACCTATTGTGATAAATTGGTTGGAGTGGGAAGAGACGAGAAGATTCGCATGAAATTGTTCATGAGAAGCCTCACCGGAGATGCTTTGTCTTGGTACATCAGCCAAGACCCTAAGAAGTGGTTCAACTAGGTAGGCATGGCCTCAAATTTTATGGATCGGTTCAGGTTCAACACGGAGAATGCTCCAGACGTATTTTATATCTAGAACCTCAAGAAGAAGCCCACCAAAACTTTTTGCAAGTATGACATTCGCTGGAGATCTGAAGCAGCCAAGGTCAGTCCTGCCTTAGATGAAGAACAAATGAACAAATTCTTCGTCTGGGCGTAAGACCCGCAGTATTATGAGAGGTTGATGGTAGTTGAAAATCACAAATTCTCTGACATCATCAAGCTAGGTGAGAGAATTGAATAAGGGATTAAAAGTGGAATGGTTACCAATTTTGAAGCATTACAGGACACGAACAAAGCCTTGTAGTCTGGTGGTATATCCAAGAAGAAAGATACAGGGGAGGTAATGGTTGCACAGGGACCCAAATCCCCGTTGGTATACCGAACTTCCCCACTCACATACCAAGCACCCCCACCTACATATCAACCAGCACCTCCACCTGCTTATCAACCGTCACCCCCACCTGCTTATCAACCCACGTCTCCCAGATATTCCCAACCAGCCACTGCTTATCATACATACAACTCTCAACCCTCTCACTTCCAGTCACCCCCTGCTCGCCAAAATTTTCCAAGACCTCGACCCAATTTTGACCGCAGGCTGCCCAAGCAATATACTAACATTTTTGAACCTATTGACCAGCTGTACAAAAGATTAAAAGTTGCTAGATATGTCAAGCATATCCCTGTTGTAACCCCTGAAAATCCATCCCAATGGGTCAACCCAATTAAAACCTGTGCATACCATTCTGGCATGAAGGGGCATACAATTGATGAATGTCGTTCACTTAAGGATAAAATCTAGTCTCTGATTGATAATAATCTCATCCAAAAAAAGGAAGCTACTCCCAATGTCCGCAACAATCCGCTCCCAGGCCATAGGGGTGGAGGCATCAACATGATAGAGATAGAGGAAGAATGGGACCTAGAGGGGTCGATCGGATTGGTAAAAGAAGGTGATGACCCAAAGAAGCCAGCGGTCACACTTAATCCCATCATAGTCCAGATTCAGCCGTCAGGAGATGTTGAGGTAGCTGCGTCAGTCCCATTCAAGTTTGAAATGGCACCACTTGTGGATGCACCTGTGTCATTTGAGGTTGAGGTAATCCCACCTGCCATGGAACCTGTCCCATTTGAAGTGAAGATAGCCGCACCAATTATAGTGACAGTGTCAACCCTGCCGCTTTCCAACACCTATGTCGTACCTTGGGACTACGTGGCTGAAGGAAGAAGGAAAGGTAAGCTTAAGATGGAAGAAGCTGGTGACACACAGGGGATGACTAGGATCGGCAGGGTCAATACACCTGAACACTTGGCAGAGTCTAGCAAACATGCTTCCAACAGGCCACCCATCATTGAAACAGGTCCAGATGATCTTTGGAGAAAGGTGCAAGCCAAAGAATATTCAGTCATAAATCAGCTGAGCTAGACTCCAGCCCAAATATCCATCCTGTCATTGCTACAGAACTCGGAATCATATAAGAATGATTTGATGAGAGTGTTGAACGAAGAATATGTGCCTAATAATATCACCAGTGGATAAATGGCCAACATGGTAGGACAGGTGCTGGAAAGTCACAAGATCACTTTCCACGAGGACGAGCTGCCACCTGAAGGGCTAAGTCACAATAAGGCACTGCACATTACTGTGCAATGTGAAGATCATTTCATTACTTGGGTTCTAATTGATGGAGGATCCAACCTCAACATTTGCCCATTGACAACCCTTAAAAGATTGGGCAAAAGATTGTACGAGATAAGAGAAGGGTCCATGAATGTGAAGGCTTTTGACGGTTCTCAGAGGGCCACCATTGGAGAAATCAGTCTTTGTCTACATATAGGACCTACATGGTTCAGGTGATAGATTTATTCGCGTCATATAACCTATTATTGGGGTGGCCACGGATACATGCTGCTAGGGCTGTGGCGTCAACATTGCATCAGGCATTGAAATTCGAATGGAACCACCAGGAAGTAATCATCCACGGAGATGGAAGCAACCCTATCTATAGTCACCAGACCATCCCGATGGGTGAAGGTGGAAGAAGGCTGGGCGGAGAAACCTATCATCACATCGAGCGGGTCAACGCAATAGACAAGGATAAGTGGTGGGATAGTAAGATCGAAAGCATATTGAATTGGAGCAAGTACAAGCCTGGCAAAGGGCTCAGTAAGAATCTTCAGGGGATTTCCAAACCAATACAGCTGAAGCACCATGGCACCACTTTTGGGCTGGGATACAAATACACTTGGCAGGAGTATGAAGACTGGTCGCCACCATGACGCGCTCCCTACTATCCATTGGAACAACCTATACCATATTTGGAGCAAACTTTCCAGCAAGCTGATATCATATGGGGGTCAGAAGAAGAAGAAACTCTAGCAGCTTTGAAGAATCTATTCCTGGAAGACGAAGGCATGGACTGTTGTGTTATTGTTGAGGAGGAGGAAGAGGAAGGACCTACCAGCCAAGCTGTGAGCAAGGGATTATTCCTCAAGAATTGGACCGTCAGACCATCCAGGGCTCGACGAGTCCCGGGTAGCAAGGCTAAACAACGTTATTTATCTCATTTTTTTGCTAATGATTTCCTTTTCGCATTTTTTTGTTTTCCAATAAAATCCCGATGTTCCAAAATTATGTGTTTAAATTATCAAAATAACTTTTACGTATCAACGAATCAATATTTATTTATTACCGTTTTTCTCTCATTACTTTTATCTATACAACATTACTATTTCCTGTCCTGATGAACCAATGACTGTGACATGCAATGAGACAACGCAACAAAAGGACAGTAATTTAGAAGAAGAGGATGCCATACCCGATGAAATTGTCAGAGAAGTTGAGGATTTCGAGAACAGACCTAAGTCCAACCTAGACGAGACTGAGGTAGTCAACCTGGGAGATTCAGAGACTGTCAAAGAAACTCGCATCAGCATCCATTTGTCGCCATCAGAGAAAAAGGAATACACCCAATTCTTGAAAGAGTATGAGGACATATTTGCATGGCCGTACGACAACATAACTGGTCTAAGTACATCCATTGTGGCTCACAAGTTGCCGACCAATCCAATGCGTCCGCCGATAAAATATAAGCTCAGAAAGTTCAAGCCTGATATGAGTCTGAAAATAAAAGAAGAAGTTATCAAGAAAATCAACGACAGAGTCCTCAGGGTAGTTGAATATCCAACGTGGTTAGCCAACATTGTGCCACTGCCCAAGAAAGACGAAAAAGTTAGGGTATGTGTCGACTACCGGGATCTCAACCGGGCCAGTCCAAAGGATGATTTCCCCCTTCCAAACATACACATCCTAATTGACAATTGTGCAAAGCATGAAATTCAGTAGTCCGTGGATTATTTTACCGGATACCATCAAATTTGGATGGACGAAGAAGACGCTGAGAAAACGACTTTCATCACGTCGTGGGGAGTCTACTGTTATAAGATGATGTCATTCGGCTTAAAGAATGTTGGGGCCACTTATATGAAGGCTATGACCACTATCTTCTATGACATGATACATAAAGAGATCGAGGTATATGTGGACGACGTCATTATCAAGTCCAAGAAAGCCACCAGCCATATAGCAGGTCTAAGGAGGTTCTTCAACAGGTTACAGAAATACAACCTGAAATTAAACCCCGCGAAGTGTGCATTCGGGGTTCCTGCCAGAAAATTGCTTGGGTTCATTGTCAGCCGCCGAGGAATAGAACTGGATCCGTTAAAAGTCAAAGCCATCCAAGAATTACCATCACCAAAGAACAAGAAAGATGTGATGAGTTTCCTGGGGCGCCTTAACTACACCAGCCGGTTCATAGGCCAGTCCACGGTCATATGTGAACCGATCTTCAAGATGTTAAAAAAGGATGCTGCAACTAAATGGACCGACGATTTTCAAGAAGCTTTCGACAGAATCAAGGAATACTTGTCAACTCCACCAGTTTTGGTCCCGCCAAAGCCATGTAGACCCTTGCTACTCTACCTTGCAGTATTAGATGGAGCTTTCGGCTACGTTCTGGGGAAGCACGACGAGACAGGAAGAAAGGAACAGGCTATCTATTATCTGAGTAAGAAGTTCACTCCATACGAGTCACAAGATTCTCTACTAGCGCGTACCTTCTATGCTCTAACCCGGGTAGCCCAGAAGCTGAGGCACTACTTCTGTGCCTACACAACATATCCCATATCAAGGATGGATCCCTTGAAGTACATCTTTCAGAAGCCCATGCCCTCTGGCAAGCTGGCCAAGTGGAAAATCCTGCTAAGTGAATTCAACATCGTGTATGTGACTTAGAAAGCGGTCAAGGGACAAGAATTGGCAGACCATCTTTCCGAGAACTCTATGGAAGGAGAATACAAACCTCTGAAAACATATTTTCCCGATGAAGAAGTATTATTCATAGGAGAAGACATTGTTGAATCCTGTGACGGCTGGAGAATGTTCTTCGATGGAGCAACCAATTTTGAAGGGATCAGTATTGGAGCAGTCTTGGTGTCGGAAACTAGCCAACATTATCCGGTATCTTCTAAACTCACATTCCCCTGCACCAACAATATGGCAGAGTATGAAGCCTGCATCCTAGGGCTCAACATGGCCATTCACATGAATATTCAAGAGTTGCTAGTAATTGGTGATTTAGACATGCTAATACACCAAGTACAAAGAGAATGGGCTACCAAGAATTCCAAGATATTGTTGTATCTGCACCACGTGCAGGAATTGAGAAAGAGGTTCACAAAGACAGTATTTCGGCACGTCCCCAAAATTCAGAACGAGTTTGCCGATGCACTGGCCACTCTATCATCCATGATACAACATCTAGATAAGAACTTCATTGATCCTATTCCAGTAAAGATCCATAGTCAGCAGACATATTGTGCGCACATTAAAGAAGAAGCAGACGGAAAACCATGGTTCCATGATATCAAGGAATATCTGCCAAAGGGAGAGTACCCAGAGCTTGCAAATCACACTTAGAAACGCATGCTTTGGAGATTGTCCAACAGTTTCTTTCACAGTGGAGGAACCCTGTACAGGAGAACTCCTGATCTGGGATTATTGAGATGCGTCGATGCAAAGGAAGCCTCCAGACTACTCGAAAAGATACATGCCGGGACTTGCGGCCCATATATGAATGGTTTTGTCTTGGCCAAGAAGATACTCATAGCTGGTTACTTTTGGATGACCATGGAAACGGACTGCATCCAATATGTCCGAAAATGCTACCAATGTCAGGTACATGCAGATATGATAAAGGTACCCCCAAATGAGCTCAATGCGACAAGCTCGCCTTGGCCATTCGTCGCCTGGGGAATGGACGTCATTGGATCGATCGAGCCTACAGCCTCAAATGGACACATGTTCATATTAGTAGCTATTGATTACTTCACCAAGTGGGTCGAAGTAGTGTCCTACAAAGCAATGACTAAGTAAGTCGTGGAAGACTTTGTCCGCGACCATATTATTTGTCGGTTTGGACTTCCAGAATCAATCATCACCGACAATGCTCCAATATAAACAGTGATTTGATGAAAGCCATGTGCGAGACTTTCAAAATCAAGCACAAGAAATCCACAGCCTATAGACCTCAGATGAATGGAGTTGTAGAAGCCGCCAACAAGAACATCAAGAAGATATTGAGAAAGATGATAGAAAAACACAGACAGTGGCACGAAAAGCTATCATTTGCATTACTGGGATACCACACCACATTCCGCACATCAACTAGGGTAACTCCTTATTTGCTGGTTTATGGTACGGAAGTTGTTATTCCTGCTGAAGTGGAAATTCCTTCCTTAAGAATCATACAAGAATATGAGCTCAGTGACGCATGATAGATAAGAAGTCGTTATGAGCAGCTAGCCCTTATAAACGGGAAAAGGATGAATGCAATATGTCACGGACAGCTTTATCAGAGCAAAATGACCAGAGCTTTCAACAAAAGAGTCAAGCCGAGATAGTTCACACAGGGGCAGCTGGTGTTAAATAAGATCTTTCCGCATCAAGATGAGGCCAAAGAGAAATTCTCTCCCAACTGGAAAGGTCCGTATATGGTTCATCGAGTACTGACGGGAGGAGCTCTCATAATTGCAGAAATGGACGGAGAAGACTGGCCAAAACCAATCAATTGTGATGCATTCAAGCGCTACTATGTGTAATTCTTTATGATGTAAACTGAACTACGCCCGACCTGATTCCCGTTTAAGAGGGGATACATAGACAGCCCTATGGGTTCGATCACAATTCAATAAAAATCTCATTCCCCCCCCCCCCC
>ML309011.1:0-23696 GCA_005239505.1 Nicotiana paniculata | reverse complement strand
CCACCCACAATTGGAAACTGGGGAAGAATTTTGAGGAGGACCCTCAAAATTTTGAAGCAAGTTCAGCTGACTGCAGCATGTGCAACATTCAGAAACGTCAATCCATCAAACTAGGGAATAATTTTGAGGAGGACCCTCAAAATTCTGAAGCATGAGAGGTCGCAATGTCTTGAACTGTGTCACGGTCGTCTGTTCATCTAAATTTCTTAAAATATATCTTATACTATGTCTTTGCAAAATCATGCATGCTTGCTTTCAAAATAGCTCTGTTTAGCAAACGCTACCCCGATAACTTGAACATGATCATCAGACCAGGCAGAACGAATCGAGCAAAGCCAGCGGGGATACTAACCGACCTTCCCCATCCACAGAACTCACGATTTTTCTTTGGATGCAGGAACAAATGATAAACACGCTTCAAAGTCACAGTTGCAATTGCCGAAATTTGCTATCAGCATAAAGAACAAACATGCTCCGTAGTCACAATTCTCACAACAGTCGCAATGACGAAATCTGCTACCAGCTAAGAAATTCTACTATCCTTTGCTATTTATTCTTCTACATAAGGCTAAGCTCTGCCTTCATCTTGCATGGGACTAAAGCTCTGTCCCGCATTTTGCATGAGGCTAAGCTCTGACTCCATCTGCATAAGGCTAATCGCTGCCTTCATATCTGCATGAGGTTAAGCTCTACCTCCATCTTGCATAAGGCTAATCTTTGCCTTCCCTTGCATAAGGCTAATTCCTGCTTTCATTTGCATGAGATTAAGTTCTGTCTCGATACCTGCATGAGGCTAAACTCTGCCTCTAATTTACTTTTTTTACCGAGACTAAGCGTTGCCTCTCAAGCATTATTTACTTCGCTTCTCTTTCGGGCTAAGCTCTGCCCCCCAATTCTCAAGACTAAGTCTTGTCTTGTTGACATCATGTTATTGCATCTCGTGGGCTGAAATATCGCCAACTTGTCCAAAGGCGTCATAGTCTAACGACATCATCCTCATAGCCGGAAGACACCATGTCAGGGCATAATGATCTCTCTCAATTTTGCATATCATTAATCAAAGGTGTCATAGTTCAGAGGCACCATCTTCATGGCCCGAGAACATCATTTCATGACCTGTGAATCTCTCATCAAACAATTCATGGCCCAGGACATCATGGTCTGAGGACGTCATCCCTAACCGTCCGAAGACAACTTTCATAGTCCAAAGGGAACTTGCATCATGTTTAAATTTATGCACAATATACACTTGTGAAATTCTTATTTGCAGGTAACCCGGTGAGCAACAGTTATCCCAGCAGGAGCGATCCCGCTCCAGTTCTCCCAGCCATATCAAACCTAACCCCTTCCGTAAACCGTTCATTCATCCAGCCCTAGATGTTGTGCCCGCTCTTGTGATAACTTCATCGGTATATTTTGCCGATAAATTCGGAACTACATACGGCCTGATTCCTGTAAAACCAGGGATATGTAGGCAGCTCAGAAACCAGGGCGCGTCCCTAAATCTCTCAAACCATTTTGCTTGATCAAAATTGGCCATCATATCTTTACCCGACAACTCTTTCATCCTTTCCGGGTAAAGAAGGGCAGCTGTTGATACCCAATTTTCCCCAAAAAATATTTTTTAAATTGCATATATACCTTCAAAATCATGCATTTGTAGAAATTAGTATTTTCTCATACTTTTCCGATTTTTATTAATTTACCCAGCATTTTATTTCCAATAAATAATTACAAAACCGCATCACAAATGATTTCAAATGCATTTCTTGATTTAATTTATTATTCATGGTCCTATTTAGGCCAAATTATTCAATAAATAGCCAATTTGGCATCTTTTGCCTATAATTGTAATAACTTTGCAATTATAGCCTAATCATATAATTTTATACCATTTTTACCCAAAACTTAGTCATTTGTATTTTAAAAATACTAAATAATCATTTAAAATCATTTTCTATGCACAAAATTCGTTTTTATGATTATTAGCTATTTTTACAAATTATTTTAAGTAATTTAATTGGGTATTTAACAAATAGCCTAATTTCATTTCAATCTTAGCCTAATTAAACCAGCCCCAAACCCTATTGAATCAACCTAAATACCCCAGGCCCAATCCATTAATCCCCCGACCTAATGTCTTGTTTAATCTGGACCGTTGATCAATTTTTGATCAACGGACCAGATCCGTCCTTACCTTAATTAACCCTAAAGACTACCCCACAAACCCCCATTCCCATTCTCTCATTCTCTTTTCCCCCTCTGCCGTTACATTCTCTCATCTCTCTCAAGCTCTCTCTGCTAAACCCTGCTCTCATACTCGCCGGCCGTTGGCTCGCCGGTAACAATGGTGGTTCCACCACCACCCCTAGCCTCCATGGCTCCGCCCGTGCCGGATTATTGCTACCCTAAGGTCCTCAAGGGACCAAAGGCTATTCAACTCACACCTATGGTCTGATTCCGGCCGTTCTCAAGCCACCCTTGGCCTGTCCGAGTAAGATCCTTCTATCTCCGGCTAAAACCTATGGTTTCTAAGCCCGATTCTCTCTATCTCCTTGTTCTCTCTCTGAAACCCTAATTTTAGCTCTTGACTTCTTAGATTTGTAAAAGATCTAAGAGTCTCCTGAGTTATTTTACTGTTTTCCTTAAAGATCTTTCCGATTTTTCAAAATACCTCTTCGTCTTGAAACTAGAGTTTCTTAACCCCTTTTTAAAATGGGTTTTACTTCTGATTTTTAGTATTATTCTATGATTCTTACTATGCTTAAATGTTTATTCATGTTTTCCCCTTTTATGTGATTTATTATGTGAAAACCCTAAGTTCTTGGTCTTAATCCTGGGTTCTGAGTTTGTCTTTGATGATTTGTTCGTTTAATTTGTATATGTGTTTGTTTATCATGAACGTTCTGAGTTTCTGTGATTTTACCCTACTATGTTCATTAAGGTTTCTGATTTTTGCTTCTTCCGCTTATGTTATGTTTGTTCTGTTAATTCCTCTATTCATTACTATTTTTAGTTGAATCCCTGATTCTATGAGGTTTTTACTACTTTGCTCATTAGGGTTTTATGATTTTTGAATCTTCTTGCCTATTATGTGTTTATTCTGCATATTCATACAGACTTATGGTAATTTCCCCTAAATCAATACTATTTTCTATTTGAATCCCGGATTCCCTGTGATTGATATCCTTCACTAATCTCTTGTGATATTCTCTACTGATTTTCAACCTCTAAGTTATCTTCTTGCCTTATTTTTTAGTCGACTATGATGTTAACTGATTCTTAGGTATTTTCCTTAATTAGAATCTTCTGAATAGCCTTAATTACATGTTCTATACTTGTATTGTGCTGAAATTATTTAATTATGTGTTATATTCCAGTCATAAATGGTATATTTCCCTATTTGTCTTTATCGTTTGAAGTTAACTCCCTTAATTGAGGAGTACTTATATTGATTTTATACTGATTGATTCTGAGTCCACATAATTACTGCTTGACTTTGATTATTACCTTATTATTCTACCTAGTTTCAAACTATATATACATGCTCTCTCATTAACACCAACACACGAACATATTGGTTCAAAAACTATCTCTCACACTCAAAGCTTTCTGCTCTCCTTCTTTGTTACTTGCTAATAGTCTGAGTTAGCCGGCTGCAAGCCAAGGCTAATTATTGTGCTCTCCTATTCTTCACTTTTATGTTTGCTATCTTCTTTATTGGTATGTTCTAATTTCACTTTAAGTCTAAAAAACAATATGTTTCTTTTTCTACTTCAGTTCATCATGTTTCTAATCTGCTTCTACCTATGGTTTTGTTGTTCGACATGTAATTGACCGATTTGCTTCATCTAAGTGTGCTAGTTATGTCTTACCTCTTTAGGGGCAGCGTGCTCTTATGAATCAGTAACCTGACTTTACCATGTTTTTTAATGCTTATGTACTATTGCCTGGTTCTAGTATGCACCTATTGATTTGTTATCCTAAGTTGTCTTAATGCTCAATTATGTTTAGTATGAGATTCTATACTCTACTGAATCCCCTAAGGATTTCAGATTCTGTAACTATGTCTAATTAGTACTCCTGAATCTATGTGTTACTATCTGCACTAAGTGCAAAGGACTTTTGCATGTTATGTGTTCACTATACATGCTCTATTTGTCCCCAATCCCCAATTAACCCTGTGTGAAGGTTTGTTCTCTGAGTGTTGCTGAACTTGTTTGACTGACCTGTTGTTTTATATTACACAACTGTTTTCAAAAGTTTTTTACTAAACAACTCTCTTATTTGCAAAACTATTTCAACTAAGTCTCTTTTCACACTGCTTTCCTACTAAAACCTTTTAAAAACTATGTCAAGCACTCTCACTCTGCTCTTAGGTCTTTAAGTTCTGCCCCCTCCAACGTGTGACTGCTTAGGGATCCCTATGAGATCCCTCTGAACTCTGATGCACTGGGGCTGGCACTTCCACACTGCACTTATTCAGTTATGGTTGTGAAATCTAGGGTGAGCACTGCTCGGGATCCTTGAGGTCCTTAGCGAACTCTGACAAACCCGGACATGAAAAGGTTATGAAAAACTTTGGCACTTGAGGATGTGGGCAGTTTGGTATATCAGGGCCTGGTTCAGGCTCTCTATAGTGTAACTTCTTCTTATTTTTTTCTACTTATGTAATTCATTTCAATATTGGTTCGTAATAATTATTGTAAACAAATATTGGGGTTGCTGGGTAGTTATATATGTTATCAATATCAATGGGTAAAAATCATGCCTTAGGTTTACATTCCCTATAAGTGCATTAGAATCCATGTTTAGGACCAATACATTCAAAGCATGTCATTAGATATCATGTTCTTAGATTTCACGTATACTGTTACCGCATCTCATTTGATATTATCACTTAGGAATCCTGCTTCTAGGCTAAATAACAGATATTAACATAAAAAAGTTGCTCCTGCACATCCTGAAATTATGATGTAACTTTCTGTGCATTTATAAATCATGCTTTAGTAATTCTGCGTATCTTGAAATCATTATGCATTTTATATGTGCATACTAGATACCATGCCTTAGGATTTCGTTTGTATTTGCTAAGCCACGTCTAGTTAAACTATTGATGCATGAAAAAAAAAAAGGACATAAGACAGTCTCACATTTGATTATCCTGTTTTAAATAAACTGGTAACAATCCCTGTATTTTGTAACACTTAGAACAACATGTTTTAGGTATAACAACCTCTAAACAGTTTTTTAACAATTCTGGTAACTACTGTGTATTACCCCCCACACGGAAAGCCTTAGGTAATCAACCTTTATAAAAATGGAAAACTGTGTCTTTTGTGCTTACTGCTTACTGGTTAACAGGCTTAAAATCAGTACGCAAACTGATTAGGGCCCCTGCTTTTGGGTTTATAAAATAAAACTGCATATCTTCTATGTTTTGATATTCACTTAGACATCATGCTTTAGGATCCTGTCTAATAAAAATGCCTCTTGTTTGTGTTTGAGTCGTGTTGTTTACGTGCATTATCTGTAGAGGTAAATTTGAGCCTCTTAATTGTTCTTTCCTTCCTTTATTTGCTAACGTCCTATTTGTTCTTGCATGTCGCCTAGTATTTTCTCCTTTTAAACCTTAGGGGTAAGTCTAGAACTGCCTATAGGTAGAAGTCCTAATTTCCTCCAGGACCATTAAGAAGGGACAGGTAACAACACGCATAGAGGTCGTTAAAAAACACTCGCTTAAATAACCGCTAAGGGGTGGGAAAGGATAGATATGGATATGATGACCGGTGCGCTAATGCCACGTGTAGTGATTATAGGGCATTGCATTGATGTGATCCTATAGGATAAACAACCTAGGACTCCCATATCCCTTACACATGTGTGCTTAGACTGCGAATCTTTTCAAAACCCTTTATTTGGTTTGTGCTTTAATTGCTTATTTATTACTTGTTTAAATTCACAAAGCTTGTTTGGCCGGGAACCACAGTTGTGGACTTTGAGGGGTGTCTAACACCTTCCCCTTGAATTAATTTCAATCCCTTACCCTGTCTCTGGTTATTCAAACCCTGACCGATTCGAAAGGAGAGGGAAAAAGGGTGCGCGACAAAACTTCATTGTGCCATTTACTTACTGCATTGTGCATGTGTTTTGTGGGAACTAATAGAGAACCCGGTTCTCTATATAGTTTGGTGGATCCTCATGTTCTATCAATTGGTGATTGAGGGAGTGTGGGAGGTCATTCCTCTCCCCCAAGAGGTGAGGGTGTGTGGTATGACTTGGAGTATTCACTAAGGACGATTGCCTCAGAGTCGAAATTATGACCATGGCACATTTCCCCAGGTGGTTGCCCTTAGGTTTAGACTGCAAGATGCTAATGAACTTTTTTGTGTAAAGCTTTTTGAGGCTGTAGAAATAAATTCCCTTTAGCCACACAAACTCGGTCCTTGTTTCCCTCATCTCCTCCATTATTTGTGCTAGTTCTAGGCGAGTTTGGGCACTTAGTGCGTTGGGTGATGGAGGTGGCGTGAGGTGGCGTTGGTGGTGGGATGTGCATGGGAGACAGTGGGTCTTGGGTGCTGGTTGGGGACAAGGGAGACATGGTTTGTGGTGGTGGTGTGAATGACTCATGTGCTGGAACCAAGGGGCATAGATTGTCCTTGTATGGTGTGGTGGGTAAATGGGGAGAAACCCCATTGTCTGAGTGAGAGTGTGGACTGGTAGTGATAGTGCTTGTGCACACAGTGGCGTCGTGGAGGCAGAGGGCATGTCCAGCATGAGAGGTGTTTGTGTGGAGTACCATTGTCTCTGAGCATAAGCTTCCATTTCAAGTCGCATGCCCTCCGTTACTATCTCCGCTAAGTGTACTGGATTTTGAACAAGAAGTATAACTTCTTGATTGTGTAGTTCCATCGTGAAGATTAGCGCATAGCCCTGTAGGCCCATCTCGAGCCATGACTGGAGTGGGTAGTCCAGCGGAGGAGTTTGGGATGTGTAGATTAGGGAGTGGTGGGATTTGGATGTGGGCTATAGTTAGTGTTGGTTGGTCCATTAGTGCGAGCCCCATTGTGACATGTGCTAAGGGTTAGAGATCATAACTGTTGTTACCTGATAGTGTGATGTGGCAGTCGTCTTCCCCGGCAGCGTATGTATTGGGCAGTAGGCGATAGGAGTTGTTCGTGAAGTTTCAGCTAGTGTCCGTTCAATGGAAATTCCAGACTTTTTATTGGTAGTTTTTTTTTTTGGAAAAGTTATGGTTTTCCATTCCGACTCCGGTGGCGTGACAGGAAGGGCTGGAGTAGGTGGGTGCATGTGTGGTGGGAAGTGAGTTTAACGGTAGAGTTGGGGTAAACTAACAGTTCCAACTAACATGGCCAAACCTGCCACATTTCGTGCATAAGATATTTAGGCTTTCATACAATAGAACTTGTTTGTGGGTACCAATGTGAACATATGATTTTAGTGTCTTCTCGAGTGGTACTTCAATACATATTCGGGCATACTTGCCCCTGGCAGTTGTTGACGTACAAGTATCAACCTTTAAGAGTTGCTCTATTTTATTACCCACCTTTTACAGTATTTCAAGATCCGTTGGGAATTCCGGTAAGCGAACCCATAGGGCAGCTTAAGTGAGTTGTGTATTTGAAGCTATAAATTTAGGCTCCCAACGGCGGACGAATAGGAAATAGTTTAAAATAAACCATGGTCCGTCGTGTAAAGCTTTGAACATGTTTTCTTCATGAATGAACTTTATGAAGAAAAAGTTTGACCCCAGATCTATAAGGAGAAGTTCTTTAGAGGGTTTCCAGAGTTGAGTAAGCTTATTTTTCAGTAAATGGTGACCCGTTGTTTTCCCAAAGACCTTTACAATGACTGAATTTCTTCAGGGAGAGTAGAGGCGAGATTTGTCATTTGTTGTTAATGGGATGAAGGTGTCTAAGGCCTCATTTGTTTTTATTAGATTAAGACGTCTGAATCTGAATACACATCTGAATATCAAGATGTGTATTAAGATTAAGACGTCTGAATCTGAATACACATCTGAATATATTAAGATGTGTATTAAGATCTTAATAGAAATAATTAAGACTGTTTGATTTTTAACATCTGAATGTATAAAATTTATCTTTATTTGACAATTAATAAACATAAAATTTAAATGAAATACTAACTAATCTAATATTCTATCAATAAACTATATAGTTGTTTAAAATATGATAGTTGTTGGTGGTGATGGCTAACGGGTGATAGAGACAGTGGTTGATGATAGTTTTGGTTGATGATGGTGGTTCATGCTAGTAGCTAGTAGTGATTGGTAGTGGTGCCGCTTATGATTGAGGATGGTGGTGGTGGGTGGTGATAATTAATAAAGGCGGGTGGTAGTAGTAGTTGTGACTAAGAAAGGTGATAGGTGGGTGGTGGTAAGTTATAATAATAGGTAGTGTCGGTTGTGGCTGTTGGCGGTGATTGAGTGGTCAGTTGTGGTAGTTGAGGTGGATGAGTGTTGATTGCGGCTGAGAATGATAAATGGTTGTCATAGTGGTGGGGATAGTGGGTGGTGATGGTCAATAATAGTGGCAGCTATGATTGAGGATGATGGTGGCGTGGTGGTGGTGGGGGTGGGGTGGTGATGGTGGTGGTGGGGTTGTGGTGATGGTTGGGTATGGTGGTGGTGGTGGTAGTTGATAATGGTAGGCGGTGGCGGCAGTTAATAATGAATCTCTGATAGCATCTTAATGAAATTAAGTCTATGTTATGGATCTTAATCATACCGAACTATTCAGACCCATTAAGTGGTTGTGAAGTAAGAAAAACAAAACACTTAATGATTAATATCTGAATAATTAAGATTCAGACTTTAAAAATAAACACACTTAATATCTGAGATCTGAATAATTAAGATTCAGACTTCCATTAAGTGCAAACAAATGAGGCCTAAGTCGTTGGAGTTAGACGTTTCATCGGTGAGGTCGATTTCATCGTGGATCGATTGGTAGTTGGAGGTGTATGCTGGGAAGTGTGAGTTAGAGGTAAGTGTTTGGAGCAAAGACTTTGGTGGCGCTGGGGAGTTAGGGATGTCAATTTGCATGGATAGGATGTTTGGTGGATCACATAACGGTAGGATGGGATTTTCAGACAGGGGAGTAGACATTTTGGTGACAGTGCATCGATTGTTGGTCGTGGGAAGAGGCGAAGATGGGGAAGACGAACAGTTGGAACAGAGAGAACATTAGGAATATTTTTTACGGTTTTTTGAGAAAAAAAAAAGAAAATAGGCCATAAGTATATATTCCCTCATAAGTGAGTAAAGAATAGATCTTCCTTAATTCAGCTAATTGTAAGCATTATATTTAAAGATTAAATCTTTGTTTTTTCATCACTCTTTGGATTTGTACTGATAATTATGTGTATTAGGGCGAAATTGTTTCTTCATTGTTTGAAACTTTTCAAAATTTTAAGCGGTCGTTTGGTTTGAATACGATTTATGTCGGGATAAGTTATACTAAGATAAGTTATGCTGATATTATTTTTTATCCACTATTTGGTATGTTGTATTAAAAATGACAATTGTATAATTTCTAAGAAGAATGTATAAGTTATCCCGATACTAATTACCCCACCCTTTATAAAGTATAAGTTATCCCTAATCCCGGAATAACTTATATCAGATTTGTTAAGCAAACAAAGTATTAAAGTGGTATTAAATTTTTATACCAGCATCATACCTTCTTATACTTCATATGAAACGACCTCAAGGGTCCGTCACAAATAACTAAACTTACTGAAATAATGCACTTAAAAAATATTATTCAAATATATATAAAAAACCAAAGAAGTACGTACCTTTTAATTAAAGCTGACTTTGGTAATTTATAAATGTTGTAATGTGAAAAGTATAGCATATGAAAATATGTGCTAGAGTTTAAATAGAAAACTTCCAGCGTTAGGTGAAGATTTTGAAATTATTTTGAAATTGCAAAACAGAAACAAATTATAATGTCCAGTACATAGGACAAAGCAGTCCTTTACCCCTAACTAATCATTTGTACTTTCTCTTAACACCAACATTGACTTTTTAAGTTTGTTTATATTCAAAAATGGAGATGATTAGAAAACTAATTAGATACTTCAAACGGTCAATTTGGGAGTAATTAAATTAACTATTTGTTAGGATTACATAAATATTGGAACTTGTGGTTCTTCACTAAATCAAATGTGTTTTTTTAAAATTGTTACAGTAATATAATTATTGTAAAAACTCCTAGCAACGGTAAAATTGAGAATAAGTTAAACTAATCAACGTTTACAAGTTAACATGGACTTTTTTAACATTATTTCAGTTCAAATTCTCGAATAGAGAAGTTTTAATAGTCATATGGTAAAGTAATTAATATGTACTAATTTATTTTCACATTGTAACGTACATTTTTAAGTTGCTAACTTATGTAAATTACATCCACTTGTGTAAGATTCCAATATTGGATTACACTCAATGTTTCAAATTTGGTTTTGTAAAAAATACAACATCTTAAATAAATATATACTACATTTGAGAAAATTCAAATTTGAAAGATCAAACAGATATTGGCGTTCTTTTAAAGGAGCTAAATTTACTAATTATTTATCACATTTTCACGTTATCGTTATTGTTTTTATTTAAATGTGTGTGAAATCCTTTAATATATAAAAATTAAACTAAGAATATTGTTTGTGGGAGTAGAACTAAAAACTTGGCACAATATCTAATTAACTGAACGATTTTTGTTACTTTTTGGTACGTTAGAAAATTTGAGGAACATAATCATCTTATTTAAATAGTTTTCAATGACGACGAGATGATCATATTAGAAAACAACTTTTACTTAATTATTATTAATAATTCCAGGTTGTTAATGTTTGAGGCGACAAGTTTATATCGTAAAAAAAATAAAGTAGCGGATGATCTAGCAAAATTTGGAAGCAATTTAGCTAGCGTTTGACCATAAATTTTTTTAATTTATTGTGAAAAATCTGATTTGGATGAAGTTTGATTTGAAGATGAAAATATGTTTGGACATCAGTTTTCAAAATATATTTCCCAAATTTATTTTGAAAAAACATGAAACATGACTTATACCCACAAATTCTAAAAACTATCACAAATACGCCCAACAGTACTATTATCAATAACATTCACTGTATTATCGCATACTATAGTCCTGAACATAAATAAATTTGATACAAAATTATCATTTTTATAATGAACTACATGATACACTATCAAATGACCGAGAAGACGAAGCAACATTGTTACAAAGTAATAAATGGTGAGTTCTTTTATAAAATACAAAAGTTTGGGATAATTTTTAAAAAATATAGTAGTAATATTTTGGCCTTTGGGATTTTGCCAAAATGTAGGCAAAATATATGGCCAAACATGCGTTGCCAAATAAAATCCAAATTTATTTTGACAAAATCTATGGTCAAACGGGTCTTTAGATGTTTTTGAATTTTGGGATCCTTTTTATGTATTTTTCTTCTTTTGAAAAAGATTGTCTAATGACCATGTATCCAAGACAAATCAAGTCATGTACTCAACACTAGTTTTCATTTTATTCTACAAAAAAAAAACTATATATGAGATTCAAGATTTGCAAGTTTCTCAGTTCGATCTCTTTCTTAAAACTAAAGCAATGTAATTGAAACTAAGAAAACAATGTTTGAACAAATATATTATTGTTTCAATTTTCTAGAATATGTTGGGTTTATTAACAAAGTAAACGTGAGAACCGAGAGAATCACAGCTGCATGCATGCATTAATGGGGGGAAGTAAGAATGATAATGAATTAAATGTAGAGCCAAAGCTGACAAGGAATGAGCCTTTTTTTGGTGGATAGAATTATACAACAATAAATTCAGAGTAATTGTACAAGTACGGGGTAATATGTACGCTAATCTTACCCGAGTCCTGTAAAGATAAAAATATTATTTTCGATAGACCCTTGACTCAAGTCACAATCGCAAAATATGTATTTAATGAAATTAGTTGAAATACGTACAAACTTACGGACACCATAATTATTTAAAATAAACATCTATATTTTGTTCAATCTCCTTTTATGTGAAATAACTTAATACAATATGTTGACTAAGACTTTTTTTCGCTCAAAAACATCCGTATTATATATCATATTTAAATAGCATTAATAGTGTAAGTTTTCATCATTCTCTTAGTGAATTTTAAGTTAAATTAAAAAAAATTATCTGCTGATATTTAACTTTATTCGAAGGAATGATAAATTGTGCAGGCATTATAAAAAATTTATTTCATTGAAGAAAAGTATAAGGCCGAAACCTATCGCATTTAATTAACTCATTGACTACCATAATAATATATAATATATAATATATAAACACAACTTAAACGGCACGGACCAGAATTCTTTATTTTTTTTAAAAAGAAAAGTTTCTTGAAAGATCGTAATCTCATTAATAAAAAGCAAAGTGAAAGTATGAATTAAATAATTAAAGTCACGCTGAGGAACACAGCAAGTAAGAAATTAAGAGACTGAGGGACACAACATCTTGAAACGTGTGATTTCTTTCTGCTTTTTCTTGGACTTTGGCTCCTTTTTTTTTTTTTTTTAATTAATTACTTGCAGTATTTAATTTCCTTCTTGAGGCATCAATGTCTTTTGATATGTCAACTCCGGTAAAGATCTGCCAATGCATTTTCTCTTGTTCCGGCTAGTTTGATAGTGTTTTATCTAGGATTATTAATGATTTTTGTTTTATCACATTATTTTTATTTTTATTTTTAACTTTATATTCGTACTATAATTATTGTCCCTCCATTTATTTGTTATCTCTTACGGTGCTGATATTATTTGTCTGGTTTCTGTTGTTGTTACAAATCTTTTGCAATTTGAATTGAGGGTCTTCCGGAAACAACTTCTCTACCCTTCCGGAGTAGGGGTAAGGTCTGGGTACACTTTACCCTCCCCAGACCCCATTAGTGAGATTATTAGTGGGTTGTTGTTGTTGGGCAAGTTATAACGATCGACCAAAAGTAATTACATTCGCTAGCAAAATATACAAATAATGTATTCACTAATTATGTATGAAACATATATATAATATATGTATATTATATATTAATATACAAAAAATATATATTATTCGGCTATTATCTTTTAGAGCGACTATATTTATAGTTTTTCCAATAATATAATATGTTTAAATACAAGCGAGATTTTGTCTTTTAACATATCATTTCAAGTGATATTTAGTCTATTTATCCAAATTGATTTCCGATTGTGGGATGAATCGGATCCTTTATTTTTAATAAAAGGTCTCGAGTTTAAGTTTCGAGAATGAAAAATATCCTGATATGAAGCACATTTTCCTTTAATGAGTCTTACGTAACACGAATTTGAATTAGTTGCAGTTCCAATGCAGACTTTGACGTTAAAATGTTAAAAAATGAGAAATAATCATAGAGAAGTGAAAATTATTTATTCCTTTGATCGTTTTTATGGACCCGCAAAATTTTAAGCGATTCGCAACGAAAAATCAAAAAAACTTCACATATTGAAGTTTCATTAATCCAAAGGGGACCAATTGAGACACAAGATCAGTGGCACGCCAGGTTGGTCATAGCAAAAGAACAGTCTATGTATGGTAAAAGTAAAAGTACATTAATTCACAAAAATTCAAGATTCTTGAAATTCCCAAAGAAGACTAATGGGCAGTACCAATTGGAAAAAAATAAATTTTCACTTCCATTTCGAAATATTACTTCTTTCACGAGGTTGAAAACCAGATGCAAATTCACAGTTTTTGGCCATTTGTTGTTATAGGACCTTCAAATTATTTTAAATACTTTTTTTTTTCTTCAATTTGAAGCTGGCAAGTGAATAATATTAAATGGATTTTACTTTTGTAAACTGACAGTTAATTTTTATATTAACATGCATGTTAACTAAAAGATAATTACATATAACTTTTCGTAAGAAATGAGATTTAGTAACTTAAATATAATATATTACTCCGATCCAGAATAAGTGATTTTTTGATTATTTTCACACATATTAAGAAATTCACCTTTTACTATTAATTAACAATGAAATCGATTATATTAACTTTTATTATCACTTCACATAAACACTAGTGACACATACTCCATCATTATTTACTCCAAGGGCAATATAGGAAAAAAATAAATAATTCATTCTTGAAATCTGAAAAAGTTATTTATTTTGGATCATAAAAAAAACCAACAAATCACTTATTATGAATCGGAGGGTGTACATATTACAACATGAAAAAGTGTGCTTAAGTATAAGTTTTTTGTACACTATTATATAAAAATTAAATGAACTTGCATCCATAGAGAATGGTAAGAACTTTTATATAATCAGATCATCTAAAAAAATATTTACTACAAGCAGAGGCGGAAGCCATGTATCGACATTGAATTTAACTGAACCCATTATTTTTTATACGGAGCCCATATTTATGTATAAAAATTCATGTATTGCAATATATAGCAATTTGAACTCATAATTTTAAAGTTACAATGAGCTCAATACTAAAAATCTTAAAGGTTAAAGACAGTTGAACTCATAAAACTTAAATCATAAATCCGTCTTTCACTACAAGAGTTGTACGACTTAAACAGTTACATGTAAAATAAGGCTAGCCACTCAATTACAATTTAAGTATAATTACAACGATAATAACATACCAAGTATAATCCTACGATGGCAGACATATGTGGTGGCAAGCGAGTTCAACTGAACCCGCTTCACCAAAAAATAATACTGTGTATATGTATAAATTACGATTAAAGCAACATAAATATTGTATAAATATTTTACTTGAACCCACTTGACAATTACTATTTTACGATTAAAATTATGTACTTCTAAGACTGAACCCGCTTGTATAAAATTCTAAATTCATCAGTATAATCCTACATTGTAGGGTATGAAAATAATAATAATGTGTACTCAAAACTTATCCTCGACAACCTTACCAGAACCTTTAGGGGTTAAATAAACTGTTACCGATATTTTCGGCTCAAAAAGATTAAGTATAAATTATGACCTCTGTTAAGAGACAAAAATAGGGCAACATTGTCATTTCACACTACCCCACTCTATATATATATAAACGTTTATATTCACTTGATCATATCCGTTAAATTCAAATTTCTTCCACCAAATACTGCAAAAAGCAAGCTCCTTGTTTCACTAAACAACACAACACAACACTGAGATTATCATTGACTAGACATAGAAAAAAACAGAGAAACAAATACAGAACAGAGATAGACATAGAGATAGATATAGAGAGAGAAAGAGGTGAGAGAAAATGTTATCAACAAGAAAACCAAAATGGCAACCAACACCACCACCACCACCAAGTCCAAAAATCCTCCATTTTCCTCGGAGAACTCGCCGGAAAAATCCCAAAAACACCACCTCAAAAAACACAAAGCGAAAACATCTTTATAATATGTGCAACCCTTTAGAGTTACATGAGAAGTATTATTACAAAGGGAGGTTAGAATGTTTATTTGATCAAGAAAGAGAGTTTCATAGAAGCTCTTCATCAAATGTGAATATATTGGTTCCCACTACTTCCACCTCTAATCATACTGCAACTGAGAGGAGGGAAAGAGTTGAAGAAGAAGAAGAAGAAGAAGAAGCTGACAGAGAGAGGTTTGTGAAATCATAAACTTTTATATGTCAAATTTCATATTTTAATATAAAGTTATGTTTTTGACAGTTTGTTAAAAAATGGGATTAATAAATCTTGCTTGAATTTATGTAAATTTGCTTTTAAAGAAGACCCTTTACTCTCCTGTAAATGTATGTGGAATAAAAAAAAAATATGAACTAAATTTTAGTACTCCATTTTAACATAAAGTTATGATTTTTATAGTTTCTTAATAAAATGTGGCTAATAAATCATGCTTGAACTAACTCAAATTTGTTTTTTAAGAAGACCCTTTACATCTTCTATAAATTTTATAGATTCATATTGGCATTAAAATTTTGAGTATATTAATAGCAAGAATGCTGCTTTTTGACCTAGAAATTGTCTATGTTTAGGTGAAAGGGGGAAGTTTGTGGAATAAAAAAACTTGTTTGAACCCAATTTAATATTTTAACATAAAAGTCATGATTTTTACAATTTTCTAAAAAATGGGGCTAACAAAATCTTGCTTGAATTAACGTAAATTTGTTATGTTATTCAAGAAAACCATTTAATCTGTTATAAATATTGCTAGAATGAATAGCAAGAATGATGAATCTATTTAATGTGAAAGATTGATTCTTGAGTCTTGACATAGAAATTGTTTTATGTATTGGTGGCAGCAGGGAGAGGTTAGGGGAGGAGAAGTGGAGGTTTCAAGCGGAGATGTTAAGGGCAGAGTGTAATTTCTTAAGAATGGAAAGAGAATTTGCTTTGAAGAAATTGGAAAGGAATAGAGTTAAAATGGAGATAACTCTCAGATCAGCTGTTCAGACTCTCACTTCTGTTAGTATATTTTACTCCTTATTTCTTGAGAGAATTTTAACTTCTTTGCATTCACAATATAAGAAAATATTTACACAATAAGGTATTAATTTTTTTTCCTACACATTAATTAATATCCTAGTAACGATGATAATTAACTTGCTATAATATAAAACAACATTGATAATGTTGTCTTTATAACGTCTCTTCTTATAAATTAAATCCAAGTTTTAATAGTTGAAAGTACAGACAACAAAAAACTCAGTGTAGTTACACAGGTGAGGTCTGAGGAGGGTCCGTTAGGTGTACGCATATCTTACCCCTACCTAGAGGTTGTTTCCGATATACCCTCGAATAATAGAATATGAATGTATGTGTGTTTTAATGTAAAAAAGAAAGGAAAAAGATCATGAAAAAGAAGTTTTGACAAGCCCACTGTCCAAGAAATGCACCACTGTTCAAAATTGGATATTGGAATTGGAAGAAGTTTTAATGGGGTAATGGTTTTAAAAATTGTCTATTTATTGAACAGAGTAGAACATTCGAAATGAAGTTTAAAAGTCCTTTAATTAAATTTTAATGTTTTGTTACTTTTAATAAGTAAGTTCAATGTCAATTTTAGTTCAGAACCTGACTATCTTTTTCATTCTTTATATTATCTTTTCTCCACAAAAAAGCCAAAGTAAGAATTATACTTTTCTTGCTTGATTTTTGCAGGGGAAAAAGAAGATTTTTGAAGGGAAGAATGTGAATGCAGTATTGGAAGAAGAGATTGAAGATTTGGCAGAGAAACTTGAGGAGTTAAAGAAGAGTTGTAAAAGTAAAGATGTTGAAGTGAGACATTGCAGTAATTTTGATAAAAAAGCATGCCTTTTACAGAAAAGGTTAGAGAAAATTGGAGGTTTAACAGATGAAAAAACTCTCAAAGAATTACAACAACTGACTCATCAATCAAACAATGAACTTGACAAAGAAAGTTGTGCTTCAAGTGGCAATGACAAAAGCAAGAATACACCAACTGATGTAAGTTTTTGGTTTTCTTTCCCTATTGTATAGTTGCCAAAAAGATGAAAAAAAATCTGTAATCTTGATTAAGTACTTAACTTAAAAGAGGCTATAAAGTAAGTCATGCTTAGGTTTTAGGCAAAAGATTATGCCTTTTAATCAACAACCAATAAACTCAGTAAAATCCTATCACAGTAGGGTCTAGCAAAATAGTGTGTATACAGACCTTGCCTTTACTTTAGAGTTGTTTTCGATATACCTTCGGCTCAAGAAAAGAAAAGAGATTTTTCTTGTTTAGAAAAGAACATGATAATTGGTTTTACTTTTGAATGTGGTGTGCATTAGTTCTTTATGATGGAGAACTATTTGAGTTAGAGTAGGAATAGGGGTAATTGGTAACTCCACGTGGGCCATTAAAGTAAAAAGATAGTACTCCCTACCTTTCAATTTAGATGAGGTAGGTTGACTTAGTACGGAGTTTAAGAAAGAAAAAAAGAAATTTTTAAAATTTGTGGTCTTAAAAGCTTAAGGGTAAAAGCTTCGTTTGTGGTTCTAAAAGTTTATCCATAAGGGTAAAATGTGTAAAATAAAAAGTTTAAAGTTGAATTATTTTCAAATTTAGAAATTTGTCATTTATTTTGGAACAGACTAAAAAAGAAAGTACCTCATCTAATTTGAAATTTGAAACGGAGAGAGTAATTAATTTTTGAGAAAAAAGCCAACAAGGGATGGTTATCTTTTAAATGATTTAACCAATGCACACCACTAACAGCATCAAAAATCTTTACATCAGTATATTTTACGCTATAATAGTTATCTACCGCATCTTTAGGTCATCAAAAATAGTTTGTTGCTGGCGTAGGTTATCTTAACATGACAACAAGATCTTCGAAGGGTAATGCGTACGTAGACCTTAACTCTACCTTATGAAGTTGGAGAGACCGTTTCCGATAGACCCTCGTACTCAGGTTATCGTAACATGATAGTGTAAAAAAGCTTGTTCAATGTAGGTGCACAAAATTTAAAGTGACTTTGTTCTATTTTCTGCTTTGGGAAAATAAAATATTTTTAAAGAAAAAACATTTTGCAGGTAGAGGTTCTAAGAAAGAAAATGGAAGGACTGTCAAAGGGTATGTTAGATAGAATGGAGGAAGAATATGGGGCAATACTTACTAGCACAGCAAACAGTTCTGTTGCCAGTTCTGCTTCAACTTCCAAGAGAATTGATTCTTTTACAGACCCTTCATCAACTTTTTCTACTAGACAACCATCTCAGGTAAGGTCAGAATGATGAAATGTTTTATACATATAATTGTACTTCTTTTGTCTGTATCTCAACAATAATTTAAAACTCTGTAGAGCACTTATTATAATATTGAAACACTGAACTTTTTTTATTTTCTTCTATTGTCCTGTAGTAAGATTATAGAGTTGTTTTAAATTTATCACTACCAAATGGTGGACCATATCAACATAAGATGAAGTCCTGTAATTGTAGAGGGATCTGGAAATGTTATTCTGCTAATTTTAGTTGTAGGTGTTGGATATGGCATTTTGATGGTGTGACAGCCCTTATTTGACAATTTTATTTTATGTGGCAATCTGTAATTTTTGGCGTCGAGTTGATGAATTTCTAGCTTCTTTGCCTTATTAAAGGTAGGAGTAAGGTATGCATGCACACTACCCTCCTCAGACCCCATTTGTGAGATTACATTGGGTTTGTCGTTGTTCTTGTTGTTGAGTTGATGAATTTCTAGAGATTTTCATTTTATGCTATCTATAGGGATAGTTCATGTATTTTTAGGTATTGAACTAAGTGTTATGACTTTGCTGCAATAATCCTTAGTTCGTTGATCATCCGTGAAAAACAACCTTAAAAAGAGAGTATTCCACACAACATCTCAAGAATTGATGACAATCTTTTACTATGTTATACCATTTGGAACTAAGAAATCAGAATTGAACATTTCAATGTACTACTTGTCTTCATCATACAAAGAGTTCTATTCCTAGTTTTGAACTGATGAGATAGTTTTTGCACCCTTCTTTCATACAAACAGGAGTTGATGCCACTCGACGAGAACAAATGCTCGGGGCGTTGCAAGGTTATAGTCCGAAGGATCGTAGAACAAGTGAGAGCTGAAACTGAACAATGGTCACAAATGCAAGAAATGCTGCAGCAAGTAAGGGGTGAAATGGAAGAACTGCAGGCTTCTCGCGATTTCTGGGAAAATCGAGCCCTTAATTTTGCTCATGAAATCCAATCTTTACAGTCCTCTGTAAGAATCTAATATAAAGTATAATAAGTTCGGACACTATTATTATTTCTTGGAAAGTATTCTCATTGTTTTGACTTTTATTAGGTGGAGGAATGGAAAGAGAAAACACAAGCATTTGAAACCAATGCCAATGAGCTGCAATGTCAAGTATCTGCAGCAAAAGAGGAGCTAGAAAAATCAAGGACAAAGAAAGCTATAGCACATGATCAGAGGGAGGTAACATCTACTCCGAATTCGCCTTTGGTGTCATTAGCCAAACAAATGGAGAAGGAAAAACGCGTGCTAGTTTGTCGACTGAAAGAAGAAAATGCCAATCCAAAGCTGCAAAAACATAGAGGTGTGGAAGCAATCTCAACGAAAGATTTGCTGCCTGTTTCTTTAGGGAAACAACTAGAGAGGGAAAGTCGCATGTTTATGCATCGTCTGAAGGAAAATCGCGGAGCCAATGATAGTAGTTGTAAGGCGGAACTTTCGCCTGTTGGGAGAAGAAAAGAAAATTCATGTAGCAAAGAATCAGGAGTACAGAAAAGGCTACCATTTAGAGATATTGGGAATTCTTCATCACCATTGTTAGTGAGGCAAAATAGTAAAGCAGTTTACCCTTTGCACAGCCCTGAGACTAGACAGGCAAATCAAAAGGTTGTGAAAGTAAGGCAAATGGCTCCTTTGTCTTAGCAGATTTTGTCATGTTATTGTCTGCCTTAGTGAAAATTGCTTAGTATTGAGTGGTGCAAGCCTTTTGTAAAGCAGACAATTTTGGGAAATAATATAAGTATCTTCATTGCTCACTGTGCTGATTCTTGATCATATTATGACCAAAATAGCAACTTACAAAAACAAGACAACCCGGTGCACAAAGCATTCGGCATTCACATAGGGTCTAGGGACATGGGCGAAGCTACACTTTGGTTAGGGTTGGCAATTGACTACCCTTTGTCGGAAAATTACATTGCATATAGTGGTAAAATATCAAATAGAGGTACATGACATATATTGAATATATTTTGTCGGGATTTTTTTTTACCTCTTTAAAATTTGAGCACCCTTTAGGAAACTTCTAGCTTCACCGCTGTCTGGGGAGTGCGGCATCCCAAGGTGTGTGATGTAGACAGTTTATCATAATGCAAGCATTAGTGGTTGCTTTCACGGCTCAAACCCGTGACCTATAGGTCATACTTACAAAAGGCATACTGAAAATTGAAAGATTCGACAGCAAACACAAGAAATGTTTGTAAAACGGACCATAACTGCTGTGGACCAAAAAAACCAAATTAAACTAATGAAGAAACAGTTGAAAATCACATTAAGGAAAAAGAGTGAACAAATCCATTTGGCGGGATGTTCGGCTTCTCTTTACTGTTTAGTATTAGGGGCTGTTTGGTCATATCAATACAATTAATATCATTAGCGAGCCCAAATTAAGCGAGGGAACCGTTATAATTGTATGCTCTTATATAAGGAGTGAAATCTCATTTGTAAGGGCAAGTAACGATTATTATTGAAATCGATATTGTTATTCTTTGCTTTATTATCCAAGCTTTAAGCCTTAATTTTGAGAGTGATTATTAGTTCACTTCTTATTCAATCATTTTCATTCTTTGATCTATTCTTTCAAAGTTGTTGGGAAAGTGAAGTAAATCTTGGTATTTTTTCTAGATATTGACTTTGACCGAAAAAGCTATTTTTGGTCAAACAAATTGGTTCCGTTACCGGAAATCTAATAATATGTTCATTTCCCAGTCTTTAACAATCAAATATGTATACCGTTAACGACAACAATCAACTGAACCAACAAGGTGCAACTCCACCATACCACACACCTACTGGATCCCCTCAACAGTCATGTGGAAGTTCGCCTGAAAGGTCCACTTCTCACGATGATGATCAGCTGGGACAACCGAACTGTGGAGCAAGATGCTCTAAAGCAATTGATTGTGGAACACGAGAATAGTGCGCTACAAGCTTTTGTCGAAGGATTATCCAATACGACGCGAACTCCTCCACCAGTTAATACAACAACTTTGGAGAACCCCCGTGCAGGGCTTGATAATTATAGAAGTGGAGAAAATCCTAATGAATCTCGTGATGGATGGTCAGGTACTCCAAACAATTTTAATTTACAAAGTTTAGTGCTAACTTTGTTGAAACAGTTGAAGGAACAAAACGATCGTATAGAGCAGATACCAGGTGTATCACCCATAATCAAAAGGGTAGATATTGACAAGCATTCACAACAACCCCTGAAGCCAAGTGCGACACCTTTACCAATACCTAAAAAGTTTAAAATGCTTGATATTCTCAAATATGATGGAACAACTGACCCTCGAGATCACACGACTGCGTTCACTACTGGCGTGAAAGGCAACGACTTAACCAAACAGGAAATCGAATCGGTTTAGGTTAAGAAGTTTGGTGAAAAACTCACAAAGGGAGCGTTAACGTGGTATTCTCTTTTACCTGAAAATTCTATTGATTCTTTTGTTAAGCTTGCAGATTCATTTATAAAAGCACATTCAGGAGCTCAAAAAGTTGAAAAAAGATGGAAGACATCTTTAAGGTTAAACAAGAGAGTACATAATTGCTCAGGGAATTTGTAGATAGATTCCAGCGGGAGAGTATGATATTACCTTGTGTATCTCATAACTGGACGGCTATGGAATTCGCGAGTAAATTGAACAAGAAAAGTTCAAAATCCACGGGGAGGCAAAAGGTTTGCGAGAATTTCCAGCAACAAGTTGGAACGATGTGTACAACACGTACAGTACAAAGTTGCGGATAGAAGAAGATATAGTCGCATAGCCAAGGGCCCATGAAAGGCCAAGATCAAGACGTTCAGAATAAGAAAAAGAGTCCGGTAAAAACAGGTACGGACCGTACATGGGACCTGTATGGCGAGACTCTCGATCTAAAAAGGAAAGCGCACGATTCGATTCAAGACCAAGTCAAAAGGACATGAGTTCTTCATCCAGGTTCAAAAAGGAACGAGATGCCTGAAGCAATCATTCTAATATGCAAGCAAGGATAGGAGATTACAACTTTAACATCAGCACCTTCGAGTTAGTGGTTGTTTTAAGAGGTATGGGGGATAAGGTGTGGTGGAATAAAGAAATTAGATTAGATCCAAGAAAAAGAAATTCAGATTTTTGGTGCGAGTTTCATAACGATCATGGTCATAGAACAATAGATTGTAGGCTACTACAATGAGTAGTCAGGCCCCCTAAAGCCTAACCCTACCTGGCGTTAGGGGGGCGTTTACCCCATAAGGCCAGGCAGCCCCTGGCGTTAGGGGGGCGTTAGGGCCCAAACGCCAGGCCTGCCCTGGCCTTAGGGGTGCGTTAGAGCCCAAACGCCCGGGGTTCCCAGTTCGGCCAAATCCGAGTTTTGACGAGTTTAAGTGTTTCCCAGTTGAAATAGAAGTATCCTACACGGTTAGGGTTCGCCCTAAACATATAAATAGACTCCTAAAACACAAATACGGGGGATTCGAAGAGGACGGAGGCGATTCGGAAGGATTCAACAAGAAAACACCATAGAAGTGACAAACATTGATTTCCACATCTAGTATTCATTACTTTGTATTTAAATTATGCAATTTATTTTAGTTTCGATTCTCAATAACATGAGTAGCTAATTTCTTTAGTCTAGGGTTTTGGTATAACCCGTTGAGGATGAATTCATTGTGATATTAATATATTTTGNGAAAGTCATAACCGAGGGTTTAGAGGTTAGATTAGAGATAACGATACCTCGGGTGCAATCTAAAGTGAACTGTATTGTGATCTAGCTAGCGTAACTTGAGAGAGTGCGTTTAGTAAATTATCATAATTACTTGAGAGATATTAATGATAGTTAGAGCATTCATGATTGACAGAGATAGACAATTAAACTATAAGACATATCCAAGG
>ML309010.1:67442-146231 GCA_005239505.1 Nicotiana paniculata | reverse complement strand
AAAAAGATTAGAAAACTGTTAGAAGAAACAGAAAATTTGTAAACGATAAGAAATATTCCGAGTCCACAATTTCCTTGTGTGTCCTTAAGGAATTTTAACCCCCTCACAAGTTGCCAAGGTAATGGATTAAATCCTCCCAGGATAAAACGGAATAAACCTTCCTGCAACAGTGGCAATACAAACTGCAGGATACCAACGAACTCAAAGAACAGAGCAAATCACACTTGACCCTTATGTTTATTTAAAAAAAATAATAATAATGCAACAAAATAGAAAGAGAGGAGATAATTTCAGAGTTTTCCTTCTTAGAAAAATGAGGCCAAGCCTCTAAATTTATAGACAATCAAAGGGTGAGATGAAGAGGTGCAATTCAAAATGTACCTCTTCCATTTCCCATTCACACCTCTTAATAAAAACGCAACAAATACCACTCTCTCAAATCCTAATTTTAATTCCTTTGTACTTAATAATCTCCCGTGTGCATCTCACATAAGAAAAAATCTTATTTCAGTAGCCAAGTTTTATAGACAAAATAATTCCTCCATTGAATTCATTCCATATTCTTTTGTTGTGAAGGATCTGAGAACGGGGGGCATCACTTCTTCAAGGCCAGAATAATGGGGATCTGTACGAATGGCCATCAATTGATCGTGTCGCCAAGCAGTCCCCACCTTCGACTCAGTTTGCAATGTCAATTAGTCATCCACCACTACATTTGTGGCATGCTCGTTTTGGTCATCCTCAACCTCGCGTCACAAAGTCAATGGTCTCGTTGTTGAACCTTCCGGTGTCTACATCCAAGTCTTTTACCTTTTGCGATTCTTGCTTATGTAATAAGAGTCATCGTCTCTCATTTGGAATAAATACTTTGCAAGTGTTAGACCTCTTGACATTTTGTATTCAAATGTGTGGGGACCCATCTCCTATTCCTTCCTTTGATAAGTCTCGCTACTACATTGTTTTTGTCGACCACTTTACGAACTATTCTTGGCTTTTCACAGTTAAACAAAAATCTGATATCATGTCCATCTTTGATAACTATAAAAATCAGGTTGAACGATACTTTAATACTTCAATTCGTTCTGTCTATAGTGATGGTGGTGGAGAATACATTGGCCTACGTTCTTTACTTAGTCGTCTGGGCATTCAACATTTCACCAGCCCACCTTACACTCCCCAACATTTTGGGACGGCTGAACGAAAGCAGTCATATCATAGAGACGGCTCTTACTCTACACCATGCATCTGTTCCACTTCATTTTTGGTCACTAGCATGTCAAGCAGCCATATACTTAATCAATCGCATGCCCACACCGATTCTAAAAAATAAATCACCTTATCAAACAAACATTGCTCCCAACTACTCATAACTCTGTGTCTTCGGTTGTGTGTGCTATCCATGGCTTAGGCCATACACAAGCCACGAGTTAGACAATAGATCAAAACCATGTGTATTTATGGGGTATGAAAAAATGTCAAGCAGTTACATTTGCTACGACCCTCAAAATCAGAAATTTTACTCTTCTCGCCACGTCATTTTTGTAGAGTCGGTATTCCCCTTCAAAAACTATCAAACTACTCTACCTCGTGTCAGTCCTACACAACTAGATCTCTGGATAATAATACATCCTGTTGAATTTTCTTCACCTAGTGGAGAAGGCCAAACTCCTTCGAAAGTTCTTGTATCCGATGAAATACAAATGGCGCGATGAACAGAGATTCCCATTACTCTGCCTTGTTCAGTGATGAGCCTTCTGTATCACCATCACAGGTAACTGCTTCACCTTTCCCTTCTTCTCTGCCTGCTTCACTCCATGCACAACCCAATCCAACACTTACTGTTAACACTACTGTAAACTACACATGCCCATGTCATCCTCAAGACTCAACTCATCCCCAAACAACTTCTTCTCAAATAACCACAACTCCATCAATATCAACTAACTAGCCTGCTTTATCACCCAACCAAAATCGAATAGTAACACGGTCAATGAACAATATTTTCAAACCAAAAGAGGTTTTTGATTATTTAGCCACAACAGGATCATCTCCGTCACCTTTGGTTGGCCTATCCACCAGTTCGACATCAACAATGCCTTTTTACAATGTACTTTGCATGAACACTGTTTTTATGAAACAACCTCAAGGCTTTGTGGATTCTCGATTTCCAGATCATGTTTGCCTCTTGAGGAAAGCTATTTATGGTCTACGCCAAGCTCCCCGTGCTTGGTATTTGGAGCTTCGTTCTTACTTGCTTTCGTGTGGTTTTACTAATGTTCATTCTGATAACTCTTTGTTCATCTATCATTGTGGTGAGTCTCTGCTATTTCTTCTAGTGTATGTAGACGATATTATTATCACAGGTAACTGGAGGTCTGCTGTTCAGTCTATTATTACTAGATTGGCTTCTCGGTTTTCCCTGAAGGATTTGGGCAGCCTACACTACTTCCTCGGTGTAGAAGTTACTCCGTACAATGATGGCTGCTTCTGACGTATCACTAATATATATCTGATATACTAGAACGCCACATCATGTTGGATACTAAAGGGGTGTGTACTCCACTGTCTACTTCATCATTGCTGTCTCTCAATGATGGTTCTGCTCCAACAGATGCAAAAGAGTATCGACGAGCTATTGGTGCCTTGCAATACCTGTCGCTCACTCGTCCAGATATTTGCGTTGCTGTAAACAAGTTAGCTCAATTCATGCATTCTCCAACTGTTAAGCATTGCTAGACTGTCAAAAGGATTCTTCGATACCTGAAGCACACTATAACTTATGGCTTACACTTCTTCTTTTTCCCTGACAGCATTCTCTGATGTTGTTTGGGCCGGCAACCATGATGATCGCATGTCTACATCAGCCCACTTAATTTTTCTTGGCTCTAATCCGATCAGTTGGTCATCCAAAAAGCAGTGCAGGTACTAGATCATCTACTGAAACAGAATATAAAGCAGTGTCTACTACAGTGGCTGAAGTGAACTGGCTCTCTAATCTTCTTCGTGAACTCTCTCTAAAGAAGCTCAAGTTACCAGTTATATATTGTGACAATATTGGTGCTACTTATCTTTGTAAAAATCTTGTTTTCCATAGTAGGATGAAGCATGTAGCCATTGACCTTCATTTTGTTCGAGACCAAGTTTCCAAGGGAGAAATTGTCGTGCGATATATACCAACAGGTGAACAATTAGCGGATCCACTTACAAAGGCCCTACCTAAGCGGCAGTTCCTCCAACAAGTCAACAAGATTGGTCTTCTTTCCAACCAGCCCATCTTGCGGGGTCATGATAAAGGGATTCAAAATCATAACAGGTTCTCATTATCCACGTGATTCCGTTAGTTTAAATTGCTTTCAACTAGTGTCCTAGTTTTACTGACATTCTAACTCTTGTGTAAATATCTGTTGTACTTATCTACTTAGATTTGGATTCACAAATCCACTGTATAAATGTACGCAGCAAAGGCAATGGAACATTATCACTTTCAGCAACTATTTGTGTCCCTTACGGTCAAGCAGAGAGAGGGGTTATCGGTAGAGCAGAGAGAGATAGAGGAAATTGGAGAAATAGGGTTTGGGCGTAAACTATTAGATTAAGGTTACTGACTACCGTAGTCGCAAACCTGCTTAATTTTTTTTTATCATTTTAATTATAATTTTGCGTCTGACACAGTCGCTTAGTGTGTCAACTAAAATTTTTGATTTTTTAATGTCTGATCGAATCGGTCGCAAAAGTGAAGGCGGGAAATTGGCGTGATATTCTTTCACTGCCTTTGTCGGAATAATAGTCGAATTTCTTTTTTAAAAATTAGTAATAAAAATTCAATCCCTTTCCGATTACTGTGGTCACAAAAGTAATTCCATTATCGACGGCTTCATTTTTAGTCGGAAAATTCGGTCACAAATTGATATTTTTCTAGTAGTGTGATGAGTAGAACCATTACCTATTGATGCCATTTTGGATTCAATAAAGAAAGCTGAAACTAATGACATTTTTGAGGTAGCAAAGGTGAAGGATGTGAAACGAGTGATGACTCCTCTTTGGTCAACGTTTCTTGTATACAGTCTAGTAGGAGCTACATCAAACACCTTCTTTTACGAACAAGTTAGTGATATGGATGACTATCTTGGAAAAATTGTTGAGATATATACTATTAATCATGAACTTTAGTTTGGATATAGTATTTATTATGGAATAATTATTTATTCAATTTAAATAAAGTTTTAAATAGATCATATTATAATGACCCAACCAGTCGTTCCGAGAGCTATAGCATTTTTTACCCATTCCTACTTCTTAGGTGATTTTCAGCTGTGTTGTACGGTATCAATTTGGTTGGTTCAGGTTTAGAATGTGATTTTGGGAGTCCGTGGTAGAATTAGGCTTGAATTGGCGCAATTGGTAATTTGGTGATGTCCGGTTGGTAGTGAAAATTTTGATATCGGGGTCGGAATGGAATTCTGAAAGTTGGAAAAGATTTGTGGTGTCATGTTGGACTTGTGTGAAAAATTTGAGAATATTCGGACAAGGTTTGATTGGTTTCGGAGTTTTGAGTTCCTAGGCTTGAATCCGAGCTTGATTTGATGCTATGGTGTTGTCTCTACTGATGTGTAGTTTTGGTTAAGTTTGAATAAAGTTATGGGACGTGTTGGTGTGGTTGGTTGAGGTCCCGAGGGCCTCGGGTGTGTTTCGAATAGTGAACGGGTGAGTTCAGCTATTAGAGAAATCTGCTAGCATTTCAGGTGTGGTATCTGAAGTTGGGAACGCGGACCGCGCAGGAATTTCACGGTCAGCAGTGGGATTTCGCGGGGGAGAAATATTTCTGTGGATGGCAGAAGAAGGGGTGTGATCTTTGGAACTGGAGGCATCCGCGGACGCGGTGAGAATTCCGCGAACAGCAAATCGGTGAGCGTGGCGGCAATGGTTTTTAATGGTTAGCGAAATTAGAATCTGAGGGGTGCACTATAAATAAGAGGTTCAGGATTTTATTTTCATATTTTGACCTAGAGAGCTCGGGTTTTGGCGATTTTTTAAAGGTTTTTGAAGGAGTTTATCGGGGTAAGTGATTCTAACTCAGTTTTGACTAAAATACATGATTATAACACTGAATTCATCATTTGATTAGAGAATTGGTATGAAAATTGGGGAAAATTGTAGAAACTTATAAATGGATTTTTGAGAGTTGAACATCGATTCGAAGCCGGATTTTGATAAATTTGGTATGGTTGGACTCATGAGTGAATGAGTTTCTTAATTTTGTGAATTTTATGGGATTTCGAGACGAGGGCTCGGGGGTCGGATTTGGCCAATTTTGGGATTCTTAATCTAAATTGATAATTCTCATATGAGATTCATTCCCTTAGTGTACATTAATGATAATATACTAATTTTTGTTAGATTCAGAGTATTTGAAGGTCGAATCAAGGGGCAAGAGCATCGCAGGGCTAGAGTTTTGTCCGGTTTAAGGTAAGTAATAGTTTTAACTATGGCTTTGAGGATATAAATATTTAAACAAAGAATTAGATTCTCTACCCAAGCTATATTAAGAAGAACACGAGTTTCTGATAACCAAAGAATATGTTAATAATTGTAAGTAAATTCGTAAATAAAAAGCATAAAGATGCATAAAAAGTAAGTATATTTCAATAGTGGTTCGAACGTGTCTTTACAAGTTATATTTTACTCCCTTTTATAGATAATTTCTTAATATAACATCTACTCTTTTCAGTGATTGAGAATTAATGGATAATAATGGCATTAATGTAACGTTACAATGATTAATCGTAAATGTTGCGTTAAGATTATTTAACATTTTGGCTCATTAATTGAAGATTCCCGAATCTGCCCCTTTATTCCGTCTTGATTCATTCTGACCGTGTCTCTTCGCCTTTTCAATTAGGTTTAGATTCCCGTATCTGATTACCCCGTGGGTATGCTGTTCCGTTCCTCTTTATCTCGTACCTCTTCATAAAGTCTCGTCCAATTGTCATGTTGTCATTGCTCCACATAGATCGCATAGTCATCATAAGTATTACACGTGTGAAGCTCATTTGACCAATACAATAAACCGGGAGATTTGACATCATATGACTGTTTGGAGGTGATACCCACGCTAGGTGACAGGCGTATGGGTGTACACCGTGAGGGATTGAGACTTGGTCCGTCCCGTGAGGCTGTAAGGCCTAGTAGCCATTATATGTCTGCTAGACTTGATTACCTTTATGTTAGAGATCATGCTTAGGCTTTATTCATGCTCACATTATTTGCACTCAGTCATAGAAATTCTTGTACATGTTTACCTCAGTCTCTATTATCTTGTTGATACGCTGTAATATTTGATTTGGGTTGTGTTCCCTTATTTATTGAAAATTGTGAGGCTAGAGGTACATGACTAAGAGAGGTCAAGGGTATGTTGTGAGGTATGATATGCTAGCACGTGAGTTGTCCATGCTTCACGTGAGTTGTCCGTGCGGATCCAGATATAATATGATAGCACGTGGGTTGTCTGTATAGCACGTGAGTTGTCCATGCGGATCCTGATATGATATGATAACATGTGAGTTGTCCGTGCAACATGTGAGTTGTCCGTGCAGATTAGTGCTTGGGATGTAGGAGCCCCTCCGGAGTCTTTACACCCCCAGTGAGCGCATGTACCTATTGAGTGCTGAGTGCGAGTGCTCAATGCTGCTGAGAGATTGAGTGGCATTGCTGTGAGGTTTTATCTATTCTGTTGTTGTGATTCTTATCTGTTAATTGTCTGTCAGTAGTGGATAAACTATGAAACTGATCTTTACATAAGCCCATCTTTAACTGTGAAAAATATTAATTGAATTTTTCTGCTTAGCTCGTCACTACTACTCAGTTCCTTAGTTATTTCTGTTACTTGGTGAGTCGGTTGTACTCATACTACACCTTGCACTTTATGTGTAGATTCAAGTGAGAATCGGTTGTACTAATACTACAACTTGCACTTTATGTGAATATTCAGGTGAGTTAGAGCGTAGTGATCGTTGAGTTCAAGACGGCTATCTTGGAGACTACGAGGTAGCTGCTAGCGTTCGCAGGACCTTGTTACTCCATCTATATTCTATCTTCTTTTTGGTTGTATTGACAGTTAGACGGTTACATTTATTAGTTCATAGACTTAGACGCTCATAGCTTACTGACACCCCGATGTTTGGGTCTTGTTTTCCGTATTTTCTGTATTTATTCTTAGAGTTGGCTTGTTTATAAGAAATTCAAATATTGGAAATGTTTTCTTAAATTCTTATAATCAAACTGGTAGTAATATTTTGGAAATAGGCTTGCCTTGTATCATGATAGGTTCCATCATGACATAGTTTAGATTTGGGGTCATGACAAGTTGGTATCACTAGGTTACCTAGGTCTCACGAGTCATTAGCGGGTTTAGTAGAGTCTTACGGATAGTACATACACATATGTAGTTATCTTCGAGAGGCTGCAGAACCCTTAGGAAAAAAATCCCACATTCTTGAATTCTTATCATGCGAATCCATTGTTCTGGTGACTAAACTTCTATTGTTTCATTCTCTCACAGATGGTGAGGACACGTGTTACCGGACGGGATGGTCATCCACCAATTGGACCCACGAGAGGTCGAGGCCATGGTCGAGGTATAGGTGCAGCACACGTAGCAATCGGGGGCGTACCTATAGACCCTCCTATTGCTCCAGATCATGTCCCAGTTGTGGATGTTCCTGTGGGGCTAGCTCAGGCTCAGGATGTGCCTATTGTCATTCCACATCTTTAGGAGACGTTGGCTCAGTTCTTGACCGCATGCACTATTCTTGCTCAGGTGGTCGCTGTTTCCACTACAACAACTACTTCTCAGGTTGGGGGATTCACTCAAACTCCCGCCGCGTGCACTCCCGAGCAGGTTGTTTAGGGACTTCAGACACCGGGGCACCTCCAGCCCAGCCGGTTACACCTGCGTAGGATTATGTGGTTCCAGTCATGCCTGATGATGAGCAGTGGAGGTTGGAGAGGTTTGGTATACTTTAGCCTCCGACTTTTAGTGGTATAGAGGGCAAGGATGCCTAGGGTTTCTTGGACAAGTGTCAAAGGATTCTCCGTACAACATGTATTTTGGAGACCAGTGGGGTCTAGTTCACTACCTTCAAGTTCTCATGGGCTACCTTTACTTGGTGGGAGGCTTATGAGAGGTGTAGGCCTATTAGCGCAGCGCCCCTTAATTGGCAGCAGTCCTCCACTCTCTTTCTGGTGAAGTATGTTCCATAATCCCGCAGGGAGGAGCTGCGCAGGCAGTTCGAGTAGTTGCGTCAAGATGATATGACTGTGATGCAATATGAGATGAGATATTTAGAGTTAGCCCATCATGGTTTTTGGTTGGTCCCTACAGATAGGGAGAGGATCAAGAGATTCATGGATGACCACTCGTATCAGCTTCGGATTATTATGACCAGGGAGAGGGTGTCAGGTGATACTTTTGAGGAGGTGGTTACATTGCCCGAGATATTGAGTCAGTTCGTCGCTAGGAGAGAGTCGAGAGGAAGGCCAAGAGGCCTCGGGGATCTGGTAGCTTTGTTGGTGTTCCTCTTGGAGGTCAGTTTCTGCACGGTAGAGGTCGTCCATATAGGCGTGCTTAGTCAGCCCGCCTAGTTCATAGTGGCGCATCATCGGGGCATGGTTCTCACAGTTATTAGCAAGGTCAGTCATCATTCAGTGCACTGCCAGTGCAGGGTTCTAATCAGGTCTCGTCCACTCAGGTATCACCGAGTAGTTCTTTTGGTCGTTAAGAGCAGCAGTTTTGTCAGGGGAGGGGTTGTTTCGAGTGCGCAGATTTTGGTCACATTATGCGAGATTGCCCTGGATTATTGGGTGGGACTCCACAATGAGGTACTCGGCCGAAATCACCAGCACCAGTTCCTCCACCACCCGCCCAGCCAGCTAGTGGTAGGCCTCAGCCTGCAAGGTGCAGAGCGCAGTCAGTTAGGGGTCTGTAAAGACCCGTATAATTTCAAGTCTAAAAACAATGCCAGGATGGACCCCCATGTGGTTATAACTGTAGAAATCTTAAAAAAAGGGACCCTTTTGGAGTAAAAAGTACCCTAGGACTTAAAATATATAATTTTCCAGATTTGCGCAAGTGTGCGGTCCATTATGCGATCGCAGATCAGGTATGCGGACCACATAGTGGTCGCATACTTGGACAATTTGCTGTCCATTTGGAGAACAGTTAGGCGACATAGAATACGATTGCATTTCACAAATGCGGGCCGCATAGTTGTCGCATTCTTGCACCCTGATTTTTGTGGAGGGAGTTATGCGACGCACTATGCGGACCGCATAGTGGTCGCATTCCAGGGCAGTCTGCTTCTCTTTTTAGCCTAGCTAAAGGACACTTATGCGATGGGTATGCAGACCGCATAACAGGAATGCGATCGCATTCCTGACCGCATACCTGCTTCAGGTCTTCTAATTTCTAATTTTAAAACCCGAACCCCAACTTTATAAAACACCCCTCCCATTCATTTTTAAAGGTTATCTGGTTAAAATAGAGAGAAGTGAGAGTGGGTTCTAGTGAGAGAAGTCCCCATCTTCCCCAAATTGGTACTCCATCCTTACTTAGGCTTGGAATTAATCGAGTAGTTGTCATCTTCTTCACCATAAGAAGTAAGTCTTTACCCCATTTCCATTTAACTCTCAGGTTTTGGTTAAAAATGGCACACACATGAATTAGATCTTGAAGATAAAAGTTAAGACCTTGCATGCATGTGAATAATATTCCATAATCTAGCAAATGGAAGTAAGCTAGGGCAATCTTTCACTAAAAAGGGGGCTAGTTAATCTAAAGCACCACAAAGTATTTGATAAAATGCCCAAATGAGTTCAAGGTTCCTAACTCTAACTTTGAATGTGTCACATTGTGAATTAGATTGAAGGCGTTGGAAGGTCCGGTGGTTTGGGATAGAAATTAAAGGGGAATTCCAACTCGAGGTATGTATGGCTAAATTTAATCTTCGTAGAGTCACCTTGTTGGTGTCCGAGCATTCAGTATGAGTTTCTGGCTTATGCATATGTGAATCAATTGTTCTAATGTGTTGAGGCGTAAGATTCTGTTCTCTGATTGTCCTAGTTGATTACCATTCCACCATGCTATATGAGATTGTGAAAAGGTGATTCTTTATGCTTATTCTATCATGTGAAAAACTTGTTTAATGTTGAATACATCGGTATGAGAGGATGTGCTGCAAAATGAAAGAAATGATAATGAATCAAATTGTTGAATGTATCTAAGTGATAAATGGTGTGTAGAAAATAATGGAGGGGAAATGTGGATTTATCTAATTGAACTATAAGTTGATGGTATGCCGTATATGACTCACCGTTTGATATAGATTACTATGGCCTTGATTTCACATGGTTATTTGGTTGTTACGAATGTGTATTCTTGGTGATGAAAAATCCTTGTGATTGAATTGATTGGTTGATGTTGCTATCAGATGTAATTGTACGGTGGGATCGGGTTGCACGCTGCAACAGAATTGTAAGGTGGGATCAGGTTGCACGCTACAACAGTATTGTAAGGTGGGATGGGGTTGCATGCCGCAACAGAATTGTACGGTGGGATCAAGTTTCACGCCGCAACATAAGTAATAAGAGTGTAATGTGATTGTGATATGGGATCGGGTTGCACGCCACAACAGAAGAAATAAGGGTGGAATGTGATTGTAAGGTGGGATTGGGTTGCGCGCCGCAACAGGGGAACAAATGAAATAAGAAACTGTGGAAACCTTATTTCTGATTCTCTGTATCTCTGTGCAATATTTTTTTGGGTTTCTTTAACTGCCTCTTATATGTGTATTGCTTGATTTTACATAGAGTAATGTTTGCTTATACATACTAGTACTATTCAATGGTAATAACGTCCCTTTTGCCGGGGGTGGTATATCTTTTATATGGATGTAGGTGGTTCTATAGAAGGTAGCTCGGTCCGCCATTATTGGTGCCTCCTCTTCATCTCTTTAGCAGTTCTGGTGAGCCCTATTTCCTCTCGGAGCCGTGTGTGGACTATATCATTCTCTTTTGCTTATGTTGAAAAAGGTATTGTTGAGGTCTTGTTACAGGAAAGTGTATATAAACTTCTAGTACTCTTAGAGGCTCCGTAGACACGAGGTGGGTTGTATATATGTATATTTTGGGTGGCAGTTGTATTCACTCGTGATCTTGGATCGCATTGGAAATATTGTATGTAACTTGTATGTTTTGGGATTATCAACTGCTAAAATGTTAAAGAAGAAATATACTTAAGTTGTAAATCCATGTTCAATCTTTAATTTGCTACTTCCTATGGAATATTGTATATTACGAACACATGGGAATGCATTGGGTAGGAAAGGCAGTCCAGGTCCGCTTGACCGGGTTCATCCAGTTAGGCGCCGGTCTCGTCCCTCAGTTTTGGGGCGTGACAAACTTGGTAACAGAGCCTAAGGTTTTTAAGAGTGTCCTAGGATGTCTCGGAGCCGTTTCTAGTAGAGCCGTTCTTAGAGCCTAAAGTACCATTTTATTTCTATTCTATATCGTGCGATGTCGTGAGAGGTGAGGTTGTCTACCTCTAACTCATGCATTGTTCCCAATTTTCAGTAAATGGCACCCAAGAAGAGAGCTCGACTCGGCCTAGAGGCCAACGCCACCCCAGGAGTGGTCGTAAATTCTTCATCTGATGGTGCGGGTGAGGATGATTCCCCGACCCTGAATCTGCTTGACTGTTCCATCCCAGGCCAGGCTATTCCTATTCCTGCTCTAGCGGAGGGTGCTACAGTCCCTCCCGCTAATGTTCCTGATCCTTCCTCAGTCCCAACTTCCGGTCCCGGTATTTCTGATGGGGACCTCAGGGGAGCTATAACGATGTTGACTCAGCTAGTGGCCTCCCAGGCCCAAAGATCAAGTGCTGCCCCTGTGTCCCTCTAGTGAGCTAGGGAATTCTTCAGGTTCCAGAGTCAACCAGTTCTGCGGTTAGTCCCTCCATAGTTCACAGAAACCAACCTAGAGGCTGACCCTCAGGATCTTATAGATGATATTTACAAGACTCTTCGGGTTATGAAGGCTACAGAGACAGAGGGGGTTGAGTTGGCTTCCTATCATCTGAAGGGAGCGACATATTCGTGGTTTAAAATGTGGGAGAGTTCCCGTGGAGAGAGGAGACCTCCGGCGAGGTGGGAGGAGTTTGTGGATGCCCTTATGGGTCATTTCTTGCCTGCCGAGATTATGGCAGCCCGTGTTACAGAGTTTAAGGCCCTTAAAAAGGTCAACATGAGTGTGTGGGAGTATCATATGGAGTTCGTGTGCTTGTCCAAATATGCTGTTCACATAGTGTCTACAATGGATGCTAGAGTTCGTCGGTTTGTTCAGGGACTTGGTCCATTGGTTATTAACGAAGCTGCTATAACTGCTCTTCATTCAGATATGAACTACGGAAAGATTGTGGGATTCAGGCTACGGAGTCTCAAAAATTAAAGATAAGAATGGAGAGGGAGAGTAGTATTAGGTCCCGGTCAGTGGGCAACCCTGGGATTTCAGTTGGAGGAGGGAGATCAGCCCTTGGGAGAGGGTCATCAGGGCCATTTTAGTCCTATGCTTAGTCCTCAGTGAGTGCGCCGCCATCAGGGCAAAATTATCAGCAGGAAGGTCATGTTGGACCAGGTTCAGATAGCAGAAGGCTCCATCAATCGGGTCGTTCAGGTGGGAGGTTCCAGCAGCAGCGGAGGGCCCCATGCCCTAAGTGTGGGAGGTTTCATTTTGAGCCCTGTTACTTGGACATACTGGTATGCTATAGGTGTGGAGTGAGAGGCCATGTTTAGCGAGACTGTCATGCACCCCGTCAGGGCACGGGTAGGGGCACTGCTCAGCCATCCAGTTCTTCAGCCGCTACATCTTCAACACGCCCTCCAGCCAGCGGCCTTCCAGCTCCAGCAGGGCGCGGTGCAGCTAGGGGTGGAGCACGGGGTCAAGGGGGACCCAGTCAGTTCTATGCTTTGAGTGGTCGCAAGAGTGCGAATGCTTCTCCAGATGTTGTCACAGGTATTCTGACTGTTCCGTCACATGATGTTTATGCTCTTATTGATCCCGGGTCTTCTTTGTCATATGTTACTCCATTTATTGCTTCAAGTTTTGGGATAGAACCCAAATAGCTTCACGAGTCGTTCTCTGTGTCGACTCCGGTTGGTGATTCTATTACGGCCGTGCGAGTCTAGAGGAATTTTGTTGTCACGGTGCATGGTCGGGATACCACGACCGATATTATTGAGTTAGTAATGGTAGATTTTTATGTAATTATGGGGATGTATTCTCTCTATTCGTGCTTCGCTAAACTCGACTACCGAACTAGAATTATGAGACTCGAGTTTCCTAATGAATCAGTTATCGAGTGGGAGGGGAATAATGTTGTGCCAAGAGGTAGATTTATTTCCTACCTTAAGGACTCAAAGATGATCAGAAAAGGGTGCATCTACCATTTGGTCCTGGTTGCGGACACCACTTCAGGGGTGCCTGCTCCCGAATCAGTGCCTGTTGTGAATGAATTCCTTGAAGTATTTTCGGATGAGCTTTCTGGGATTCCTCTAGATAGAGCGATCGATTTTGGGATTGATGTATTGCCAGATATGCAGCCCAGATCTATTCCACTTTACCAAATGGCGCAAGAAGAATTGAGAGAGTTAAAAGAACAATTGAAAGATCTATTAGAAAAGGGTTTCATACGGCCAAGTGTGTCACCTTGGGGCGCACCGGTTCTTTTTGCCAGAAAGAAAGACGGATCGCTACGGATGTGTATTGATCATCGACAGCTCAACAAGATCACCATAAAAAACAAATACCCATTTCCTCGGATAGATGATTTGTTCGACCAATTGCAAGGTGCTAAGTTCTTCTCATAGATTTATTTACGGTCCGGGTATCACCAGTTAAAGATCAGGGAGCAGGATATTCCCAAGACTGCTTTTAGGACTCGATATGGGCACTTTGAATTTATTGTAATGTCTTTTGGGCTAACCAACGCCCCAACAGCTTTTATGGATCTTATGAACCGGGTTTTCAAACCGTGTCTTGACTCCTTTGTGATATTCTTCATTGACGATATCCTTGTTTATTTGCAAAGTCAGGAAGATCATGCTAAACACCTCAGGGCAGTTCTGCAGACTCTTCATCAGCACCAGTTGTATGCAAAGTTTTCAAAATGTGAATTTTGGCTACAATCAGTCACCTTTCTGGGCCATGTTGTTTGTAGGGAAGGGATTCGGGTTGATCCCCAAAAGATTGCAGCGGTAAAGGATTGGCCTAGACCAACGACCCCGACAGAGATTCGCAGTTTCTTGGGTTTGGCTAGATATTATCGGAGGTTCGTGGAGGGATTCTCTACCCTCGCCTCCCCATTGAATAAGCTGATGCAGAAAGCGATTAAGTTTCAGTGGTCCGATTCTTGCGAAAAGAGTTTTCAAGAATTGAAATCAAGATTGACTTCGGCGCTAGTGTTGACCCTGCCAGAAGGTTCAGAAGGGTTTGTGGTTTATTGTGATGCTTCAACGGTTGGTTTGGGATGTCTATCGATGCAATGTTGTAAGGTAATAGCGTATGCTTCAAGACAGCTGAAGAATCACAAGAATAATTATCCGACGCATGATTTGGAGCTCGTCGCGGTTGTGTTTGCATTGAAGATTTGGCGGCATTATCTTTATGGGTTCCATGTGGACGTGTTCATATACCACAAGAGTCTTCGGTATTTATTCAAACAAAAGGAGTTGAACTTAAATTAGCGGAGGTGGTTAGAATTACTCAAGGATTATGATATGAATATTTTGTACCATTCAAGAAAGGCGAATGTGGTAGCTGACGCCCTTAGTCGGAAATCCATGGGTAGCTTGGCTCATTTGGAAGCAGGTCAGAGGTCTTTGGCTCAGGAGGTTTATCAGTTGGCCAGTCTAGGAGTATGTCTTTCAGCCTCAGATGAAGGGAATGTCGTAGTGCGTAACAGAGGGGAGTCTTTATTTGTAGCAGAAATCAAGGGAAAGAAATTCAGGGATCCATCTTTGGTACAGTTGAGAGAAGCAAGTCTGAATCACAAGACTACAACATTTTCACTCGGGAATGATGACGGTGTTTTGTGGTGCCATGGGAGGCTATGTGTTCCGGATGTGGATGATCTTCGGGAGAGAGTTATGGCAGAGGCTCACAATTCCATGTATTCCGTACACCCAGGTTCTACGAAGATGTATCATGATATCAAAGATATTTATTGGTGGAATGGTATGAAGAGGGGTGTGGCGGACTTTGTGGCTAGGTGTCCGAATGGTCAGCGAGTGAAGGCTGAGCATCAAAGGCCCCAGTGGGTTGATGCAGCTTATGGAAATACCAATGGGGAATGGGAGATTATCAATATGGACTTTGTGGTAGGATTACCCCGCACTCAGCGCAAGTTCGACTCAATTTGGGTGATAGTGGATCGACTCACGAAATCAGCTCATTTCTTGCTAGTCAAGTCCAATGATACCGCAGAATAGTACGCTCAGTTGTATATAAAAGAAATAGTCAAGCTCCATGGCACTCAAAAATTATCTCGGATCGAGGGGCCCAGTTCACAGCTAACTTTTGGAAGAAATTTCAGCACATCTTTCCACCCGCAAATGGACGGTCAGGCAGAGCAGACCATTCAGATGCTTAAAGATATGTTACGGGCTTGTGTATTAGATTTCAAGGGTAGCTGGGATGATCACTTACCGTTTATAGAATTTTCTTATAATAACAGTTTCCATGCTAATATTCAGATGGCCCAATTTGAGGCATTGCACAGAAGGAGGTGTAGGTCTCCGATTGGATGGTTCGAGGTTGGTGAGGCGGAACTTCTAGGACAGGATCTTGTGCAACAAGCTATGGAAAAAGTTAGAGGCATTCAGGAGAGGATAAAGACTGCTCAGAGTTGTCAGAAATCCTATGCGGACATTCGTCGAAGAGATTTGGAGTTTCAAGTAGATGATTGGGTATTCTTGAAGGTGTCTCCTATGAAAGGAGTGATGCGGTTTGGGAAGAAAGGGAAATTGAGCCCAAGGTATGTCGGGCCATATAGGATTTCTCACAGGGTAGGACAGGTGGCGTATAGGTTGGAATTGCCCCCTGAGATGTCATTAGTGCACCCGGTGTTTCATGTGCCCATGCTAAATAAGGTAGTTGGAGGTCCATCTGTCATCGTGCCTGTTGAGACTATTGAAATTAATGAAAAGTTGTCATATGAAGAGGTTCCGATTTCTATACATGATAGGCAAGTTCGTAGGTTGAGAAACAAAGAGGTCGCTTCGGTCAAGGTATTATGGCGGAGTCAACAAGTCGAAGAAACCACGTGGGATGCGGAAAATGAAATGAAAGAGAAATATCCCCACTTGTTTGAATAAGTCCGGTAATGGTTTTGAAAGTTGTCATCTCTAAGCAATTACATTGGTGTTAAATTTTGTGCAAGAACACTCCATTCCACTAATTACCCTACTATTGTGACTTCTCAAAATTTGTGTCATAAATGTATATGTTGTTGTGAGTAGTTAGATCACGTGCAACTCCTTGAAATAGCTGAATTATGTGCAACTCATTGAAATAGCTGAATTATGTGCAACTCATTGTAATAGTTGAATTATGTGCAAATTTGTGGAGTTAGCTGAACTATGTGAGGCTTGTGGAAGTAAATGAACTGTATGTAGCTTGTTGAAATGACCGGATTATGTGCAAGTTGATAGAGTAACTGAAAATGTGTAGAATTGGTTAAAATGTGTTTCGGGGGCTCCCTGACAGGTAGATAGGCATAATTACAAAGAAAATTCTGGCGAAATTTTCAGGAAATATCGGAGTTAGTAAAAATTTGGGGGTTGGCATTTTTTGTATTCTCTTAACTAAGTGATTCCCCGATCCTCATTCGAGGACGAATGATTCTAAGTGGGGGAGAATGTAAAGACCCGTAAAATTTCAAGTCTAAAAACAATGCCCGAATGGATCCCCATGTGGTTATAACTGTAGAAAATTTTAAAACGGACCCTTTTGGAGTAAAATGTACCCCAGGACTTAAAAGATATAATTTTCCAGATTTGCGCAGGTCTGCGGTCTACTATGCGATCACAGATCAGGTATGCAGAACGCATAGTGGTCACATACTCGGACAATTTGCTATCAATTTTGAGGACATCTATGCGGCCCAGAATGCGATCGCATTTCACGAATGTGGGCCGCATAGTTGTCGCATTCTTGCACCTTGATTTTTGCGGAGGGAGTTATGCGACGCACTATGCGATCGCATAACAGGTATGCAGGCCGCAAAGTGGTCGCATACCTGGGCAGTCTGCTTCTCTTTTTGGCCAACCTGAAGGCCACTTATGCGATGGGTATGCGGAACGCATAACAGGAATGCGATCGCATTCCTGACAGCATACCTGCTTCGGGGCTTGTAATTTCTAATTTAAAAACCCGAACCCAGTTTTATAAAACACCCCCTTCATGTTAAAGGCTATTTGATTAAAATAGAGAGAAGTGAAAGTGGGTTCTAGTGAGTGAAGTCCCCATCTTCCCCAAATTTGTCTTCCATCCCTACTCAGGCTTGGAATTAATCGAGTAGTCGTCATCTTCTGCACCATAATAGGTAAGTCTTCACCCCATTTCCATTCAATTCTCAGGTTTTGGTTAAAAATGGCACACACATGAATTGGTTCTTGAAGATAAAAGTTAAGACCTTGCATGCATGTTAATAATCTTCCATAATCTGCAAAGGGAAGTAATCTAGAGCAATCTTCACTAAAAAGGGGGATAGTTAATCTATCACATAGTATTTGATAAAATACCCTAATGAGTTCAAGATTCCTAACTCTAACTTTGAATGTGTCACATTGTGAATTAGATTGAAGACGTTAGAAGGTCCGATGGTTTGGGATATAAATTAAATAGGAATTCCAACTCGAGGTATGTATGGCTAACTTTAATCTTCGTAGAGTCACCTTGCTGGTGTCCGAGCATGCAGTATGAGTTTTTGGCTTATGCATATGTGAATAGATTATTCTAATGTGTTGAGGCTAAAGATTATGTTATTTGATTTTCCTAGTTGATTACTGTTCCACCATGCTTTATGAGATTGTGAAAACGTTATTCTTTGTGCTTATTCTATCATGTGAAAAGCTCATTAAATGTTGACTACATCGGTATAAGAGGATGTTCTACAAAATAAAAGAAATGATAACGAATCAAATTGTTGAATGTACCTAAGTGCTAAATGGTGTGTAGCAAATAATGGAGGGAAAATCTGGATTTATCTAATTGAACTATATGTTGATGGTATGCCGTATATGACTCACCGTTTGGTATATATTACTATAGCCTTGATTTCACATGGTTATTTGGTTGTTACGAACGTCTATTCTTGATGATGAAAAATCCTTGTGATTGAATTGATTGTTTGATGTTGCTATCAAATGTAATTGTACGGTGGGATCGGGTTGCACGCCGTGACAGATTGTAAGGTGGGATTGGGTTGCACGCCGTGACAGATTATAAGGTGGGATTGGGTTGCACGCCGCAACAGAATTGTAAGGTGGGATCGGGTTACACACCACAACATAATTGTATGGTGGGATCGGGTTGCACGCTACAACAGAAGTAATAAGGATGTAATGTGATTGTGAGATGGGATCGGGTTGCACGCCACAACAAAAGAAACAAGGGCGGAATATAATTGTAAGGTGGGATCGGGTTGTGCTTCCCAACAGAGGAACAATTGAAATAAGAAACTGTGGAAACCTCATTTGTGATTCTCTGTATCTCTGTGCAATATTTGTTTAGGTTTTTTTAACTGCCTCTTATATGTGTATTGCTTGATTTTACATAAAGTAAAGTTTGTTTATACATACTAGTACTATTCAATGGTACTAACTTCTCTTTTGACGGGGCTGCTACATCTTTTATATGGATGTAGGTGGTTTTATAGAAGGTAGCTCGGTCCGCCGTTAGTGGTGCCTCCTCTTCATCTCTTTAGCAGTTCTGGTGAGCCTCATTTCCCCTCGGGGCTGTGTGTGGACTATATCATTCTCTTCTGCTTATGTTGAAAAAGGTATAGCCGGGGCCTTGTCACCGGCAAGTCTATGTAGGCTCCTAGTACTCTTAGAGGTATCGTAGACACGAGGTGGGTTGTATATATGTATATTTTGGGCGGCAGTTGTATTCACTCGTGATCGTGGATCGCATCGAAAATGTTGTATGTAACTTGTATGTTTTGGGATTATCAACTGCTAAAATGTTAAAGAAGAAATGAACTTAAGTTGTAAAGCCATGTTCAATCTTGAATTTGCTACTTCCTATGAAATATTGTATATTATGAGCACGGGGTAATGCGTTGGGTAGGAAAGGCAATCCAGGTCTGCTTGACCGGGTTCATATGGTTAGGCACCGGTCTCGTCCCTCGGTTTTGGGACGTGACCGGTCGCTCGTGTGGGGGAGGTCAATCAGGTGGTGGTCAGGCCCATTTTTATGCACTTCCAGCTCGACCAGATGATATGGCTTCAGATGTCGTGATTACAGGTATTGTTTCAGTCTGTCATCGAGATGCCTCAGTCTTATTTGACCTTGGTTCCACATATTCATATGTTTCATCATATTTTGCTCATTTTCTGGATCTACCCCGTGAGTCTTTAGTTACATTTATTCATGTGTCTACTCTTGTGGACGATACAATTGTTGTGGACCACGTGTATCGGTCATGTGTGGTGTCTATTGGGGGTCTGGTGAACCAAGTGGATTTGTTATTGCTCAATATGGTTGAATTTGATGTGATCTTTGGCATGGATTGGTTATCTCCTTGTCATGTTGTCCTTGATTCTCACGTAAGACTGTAACATTAGCGATGCCGGGAATCGCGAGAGTCGAGTGGAGAGGTTCCATAGATTATGTGCCTAGTCGGGTGATTTCATACCTGAAGGCTCAGTGTATGGCTGAGAAAGTTTACCTATCTTATTTGGGTTTTTTGAGGGATGTCAGTGTAGAGGCTCCCACTATTGATTATGTTCTACTGGTCAGTGATTTTCCGGACGTGTTTCCTGCAGACTTGCCGGGCATACCGCCTGACAGGGACATTGATTTTGGTATTGATTTGGTGGATGACACCCAGCCTATTTCTGTTCCACCGTATCGTATGGCACCAGCAGAGTTGAAGGAATTGAAAGAACGGTTTCAGGAACTCCTAGATAAGGGGTTCATTCGACCCAGTGTGTCACCTTGGGGTGCACCGGTTCTATTTGTGAAGAAGAAGGATTGTTCCATAAGAATGTTTATTGACTACAAGAAGTTGAATAAAGTCACAGTCAAGACCAAGTATCATTTGCCTCGTATTGACGATTTGTTTGACCAGCTTCAAGGAGAGAGGTTGTTCTGTAAGATTGGCTTGAGGTACAGGTATCATTAGCTGAAGATTCGGGATTCGGATATTCCCAAGAAAACTTTCAGGACCAGTTATGGTCATTATAAGTTCATGGTGATGTCTTTTGGGCTGATCAATTCCCCAACATCGTTCATGCATTTGATGAACAGTGTATTCCAATTGTATTTGGATTCTTCGTGATTGTGTTCATTGATGAGATCCTGGTGTACTCTCGTAGCCAGGAGGAGCATGCTCAACATCTGAGAGTTGTGTTGCATAGATTGAGGGATGAGAAGATATATGCAAAAGTTCTCCAATTTTGAGTTTTTGCTTAGTTCAATAGCATTCTTGGGACGCATGGTGTCCAGTGAGGGTATCCAAGTAGATCCTAAGAAGATAGAGGCCGTGCAAAGTTTTCCCAGGCCGCCCTCTGCTACGAAGATTTGGAGCTTCCTTGGTCTGGCGGGATATTACTTTCACTTTGTGGATGGATTTTCATCGATTGCATTTCCCCTGACCAAATTTACCTAGAAGGGTGCTAATTCAGGTGGTTGGACGAGTTTCAGGAGAGCTTCCAGATGCTCAAGGCTACCTTGACCACAACTCTAGTTCTAATTCTACCATCAGCTTCAGGTTCTTATACCGTATATTGTGATGCCTCGAGGGTAGGCACTGGTTATGTTTTGATGCAGGAGGGTAGGGTGATTGCCTACGCCTCGCGCCAGTTAAAGACCTATGAGAAAAATTATCCGGTGCATTATCTTGAGTTAGCAACCATTGTTCACGCCTTGAAAATTTGGTGTCATTATTCATATGGGGTCCATTGTGAGATTTATACTGATCACCAGAGTCTACAACTTTTGTTTAAGTAGATGGACCTTAATTTATGCCAATGGAGATGGTTGGAGCTTCTTAAGGACTATGATATCACTATCCTATACCATCCGAGAAAGACTAATGGGGTGGCCAATGCCTTGAGTCGCCGGGCGGAGAGCTTCACATATCTTCCAGCAGTAGAGAGACCTTTAGGATTGGATGTTCAGGCCTTAGCGGGACAACTTGTGAGGTTTGATATATGCTACTAGACGGGTATTGGCTTGTGTAGTCTCCAGGTCTTCCCTTTATGACTGCATCAGGGAGCACCAATATGATGACCCACACTTGCTCATTCTTCAGGACAGGGTCCAGCAAGGTGATGCCAGGGATGTGACCATTGGTGTTGACGGTGTGATATGGATGCAGGGCCGAATATTTGTGCCTAATGTAGATGGGCTTCGGGATTTGATTCTTGATGAGGCCCATAGCTCGTGGTATTCCATCCATCTGGGTGCCAAGAAGATGTACCAGGATTTGAGATAGCATTATTGGTGGAGGTAGATGAAGAAGTACATCGTTGGATTTGTAGCTCGATGTCTCAACTGTTAGCAGGTTAAGTATGAGCACCAGAGACCGGGTGGATTGCCTAAGAGATTGGATATTCCGAAGTGGAAGTGGGAGCGGATCACCATAGACTTTGTAGTTGGGCTCCCATGGACTTCGAGGAAGTTCGATGCTATATGGATTATTGTGGATCGGCTGACCAAGTTTTCGCACTTCATCCTGTTGGTACTACTTACACTTCAGAGCGGTTAACTCAGATTTATATCCGAGAGATCATTTGTCTGCATGGTGTCCCAGTATCCATCATTTCTGATAGGGTTACTCAGTTCACATCGCAGTTTTAGAGGGCCGTGCAGCGAGAGTTGGGTACTCCAGTTGAGTTGCACATAACTTTTCACCCTCAGACGGACGGGCATTCCGAGCGCACTATTCATATATTGGAGGACATATTGCACGCTTGTGTCATTGATTTTGGGGGTTCATGGGACCAGTTTCTGGCACTAGCGGAGTTTTTATATAATAATAGTTATCAGTCGAGTATACAGATGGCTCCGTATGAGGCTTTGTATGGGAGGAGGTGTAGATCTCTTGTTGGTTTGTTTGAGCCGGATGAGGCTCGACTCTTGGTTACATATTTGGTCAAGGATGCTTTAAATAAGGTTAAATTGATTCAGGATCGGCTTCGCACAATGCAATATAGGCAGAAGATTTATGCAAACATGAAGGTCCGGGATGTATCTTTCATGGTTGGGGAGAAGGTTCTGCTGAAGGTTTCACCTATGAAAAGTGTTATGAGTTTTGAAAAAAAGGGCAAGTTGATCCCCCGGTCCATTGGACCTTTTGAGGTACTTCGGAGGATTGGGGAGGTGGCCTACGAGCTTGCCTTGCCACCCAGCTTGTCGAGTGTGCATCCGGTGTTTCATGTTTCCATGATTCGGAAGTATATTAGGGACCCGTCCCATATCTTGGACTTCAGCACAATTCAGTTGGAGGGTGATTTGACGTATGATGTGGAGCCTGTGGCTATTTGGGTTGACAGGTTTGAAAGTTGAGGTCAAAGGATATAGCTTCAGTGAAAGTGCAGCGGAGAGGCCAGCCTACGGAGGAGGCCAACTGGGAGACCGAGCGAGAGATGCGGAGCAGATATCCACTCCTAATTGAGACTTTAGGTATGTTTCTAGACTCGTTCGAGGAAGAATGTTTGTTTAAGATGGGGAGGATGTAATGACCCGGCCAGTCGTTCCGAGAGTTATAACCTATTTCCCCCATTCCTACTTCCTTAGGTGATGTTCAGTTGTGTTGTACAATATCGGGTTGGTTGGTTCAAGTTTGGAATGTGATTCGGGAGTTCGTGGTAGAATTAGGCTTGAATTGGCGCAATTGATAATTCGGTGATTTCCGGTCGTTAGTGGAAAAATTGATATCGGGGTAGAAATGGAATTCCAGAAGTTGGAATAGGTTCGTGGTGTCATGTTGGACTTGTGTGCAAAATTTGAGAATATTCGGACAAGGTTTGGTTGGTTTTAGAGTCATTTGTGGAAATTAGGAGTTTTGAGTTCCTAGGCTTGAATCCGAGCTTGATTTGATGCTATGGTGTTGTTTCTAGTGATGTGTAGGTTTGGTTAAGCTTGAATAACATTATGGGACATGTTGGTGTGGTTGGTTGAGGTCCCGAAGGCTCGGGTGTGCTTCGAGTAGTGAATGGGTGAGTTCAGCTGTTAGAAAAATCTGCTGGTGTTTCAGGTGTGGTCTTTGAAGTTGGGAATGCAGACATCGCAGGAATTTCGCGGTCAATGGTGGGATTTCACGGGGCCGACATATTTATGTGGTCAGCGGAAAAGGCTGGCGCGGACGACGGAAGAAGGGCCGTGACCGCAGGAACTGGAAGCGTCCGCGATCGCAGTGATAATTTCGCGGACAGCAGAGCGGTGAGTGCGGCGGCGGTGGTTTTTAGTGGTTAGTGAAATTAGAATCTGAGGGGTGAACTATAATACGAGGTTCAGGGTTTTATTTTCATATTTTGACCTAGAGAATTCGGGTTTTGGCGATTTTTCGAAGGTTTTTCAAGGAGTTCATCGGGGTAAGTGATTCTAACTCAGTTTTGACTAAAATACATGATTATAATATTGAATTCATCATTTGATTAGAGAATTGGGATGAAAATTGGGGAAAAATTATAGAAACTTCATAAATGGATTTTTGAGAGTTGAACATCGATTCGAAGTCGGATTTTGATATATTTGGTGTGGTTGGACTCGTGAGTGAATGAGTTTCTTAGACTTGTGAAATTTATGGGATTTCGAGACGTGGGTCCGGGGGTCGGGTTTGGCCAGTTTTGGGATTCTTGATCTAAATTGATAATTCTCATATCGGATTCATTCCCTTAGTGTGCATTAATGATAATATACTAATTTTATTTAGATTCAGAGCATTTGGAGGTAGAATCAAGGGGCAAAATATTGCGGACTATAGTTTTGTCTGGTTTAAATTAAGTAACAGCTTTAACTATGGCTTTGAGGGTATAAACCCAGAGATTTGACATCATATGAATGTTTGGAGATGATACCCACACTAGGTGACGGGCGTGTGGGTGTACACCGTGAGGGATTGAGACTCGGTACTTCCCGCGAGGCTGTAAGGCCTGGTAGCCATTATCTGAGATTATGTGTTATATGTCTGCTACACTTGATGTCACAACCCAATTCCCCCCCCCCCCACCCCCCATTGGGTATTGTGATGACATCTAGTTTTAAGGACTAGGTAAGCCTAACATTTATGGAATAACAACTATATTAAATGAAATCTAATATTTTCTGAAAATAATTCTTTATGTAATAGACATGTTCCTAAAACTCGGTAGTACAAGTCATAAGCTTTACAAAAGTTTACACTATAACTCCCAAATACCACTTTTCAGAAATAAGTACAACAATGTATGAACAAAAAACAAATAAGACGGTGACTCCGAAACCCGCGAACGCTGTAACGGTTTTACTTTGAACCTCCACAACAACAACCGCGCTGCTAACTATCGATCGGCCGGCTATGCAAAACCTAGAATCTGCACAAAAATATGCAGAAGTGTAGTATGAGCACACCACAGTGGTCCCCAGTAAGTATCATGACTAACCTCAGTGAAGTAGTGACGAGGACTAGTCAAGACACCTACTGGTCTAAGAGATGAACAAGTATAAAAATAGGAGAACGGGTTATGACATTTACATAAGGGCTTCATAATAGGGATAACAATACAGTAAATTCAATAAGGAAAAGAATAACAAGTAATAGCAAAAAAATCATAAAAATAGCACGAAATAGTAAATAAAACACAACTAAATCCGGAATGTAAATATACAACAAGAACAAGTAGGAACTCATCAATTTTGACTACTTTTATATCAAGTTCTTAGTCATCTCCATGATGTACCGAACCTCGGACAAAAATCACCACTCACGGGTCCCAGTATCTGAACCCTAACATTGGCATCTTGTGACATCATTTCAAGTAATAATTGCATGGACGACTCACAGGCCAATTGGGGTCATTTCCACATACATGGTAAGTACAACAAGAGTATCTATACTTGACAACAACAAGGAAAATCCTTAATCCGATGATAGTGCTTAACTGCGTGTATGCTTGTGCAGGTGTCCTAACATGACTCAATAGCCAATAAGCATAAGGAAAGAAAAGGGGAAACACATAAATTGTTTTCTAACAATTTTCACAGGAATAAACTCACACAGTAACTGTACTATTATACAATGTCAAAAAACAAAGAATGACCCCAGGCCAACACAAGTATCACAAACAATCCCTGACACAACCCACCTTGTATCGCCACATGTGTAATAGTAAAGTGAATGTCCGCCTTGTCTCGCCACACGCGCACAACAATGTTCCCACCTTGTCTCACAACCTGTGCAACCCACATACACATAACCCGCCTTGTCACACCACATGTGCAATATCAATAGAAAATACGGCACGACAGAAACCTCGTGAAAATCCCCATATCAACAATTGCACGACAGAAACCTCGTGCATCGCAATACCCATAACCACATGAAAAAAACATCGTGCATCACCAAAACAAGTACAACAACAACAATGATAATAATACAACATATGGGAAATACATCACTCAAGAACCTCCGATCACAAGAAAAAGCAAAGCTAGTTCACACAGAATAAGCACAATAAGGAATACTAGGCATAATAAGGACAAATCAACAAAGAATAAAATGGCATGTAACAGTCGTACCCAATTGCACGATTCGATAGCAAGAAATTTAAACTACCTTTAAGGTTGAGAAAATTTCGAGGATATTCAACACTTTCACTTAAGGGTAAGCAGCAGGAAGGTAACCATAACTTTAATTAAGACCAAAAACAATTATAGGGTGGTGATGAAAATTTACAAATAGAGATAAGCAGTTATGAAGATATAGAATGATAGTAAAAATGGATGAAATCTTCAGTTTAGTCAATTTGGAGTCAAATAGGCAATAAGAGTGAATAAAAAAGAAAGTATTTATAAATTAAGCAAGTAAATATGAAACAAGAAATTAGGAACTCAATCATGTCAAGAAAAAATTCATACTCAGTGAATATAAGGACCTAAGATTCCTAAAAGGTCAACTTTCCACACATAAGTCCGAGCACGCACTTGTCACCTCGCGTACACAGACTACAATCAACATAAAAGACTCAAATCCTAAGGGGTAGTTCCCTCACACAATATTAGGCAAGACACTTACCTCAAAGAAGATAAATCGATACTCTAAAATTTAACTTCTCGGGTGAAAAGACCTCCGAACGACTCAATCTGACCAAAATGATTTCAAAACATAAATAAAACACATAATAAACTATTCCAGCTAACAAAGTCTAAATCTTTAATAAAATCAAAATATCGACCCTAAACCCGACCCTCCGGGCCCGCACCTCGGAACCCAACAAATTTAAAAAACCCGAACACCCATTCCAATATGAGTTCAACCATACAAAAATTTCCAAATTCTGATACCATTTCGTCCCTCAAATCATGAATTTTCATTTTAGATATTTTCTACAAAAACCAACATCTTCCTCAACTCAAAACACAAATTTAAATGAAAAAACAAAGATAAAATCATGGACTATATTTAATTCTAGGTGAAGAACACTTACACACTCGATTAGGTTGAACCCCCCCCCCCCCCTAAAACCGCTCCCAATCGGAAGTCCAAAACTCAAAATGTAAAGAAAAATGGCTAACCCTCACTTAAATGAATCCGTCAGGACTTCCGCACCTGCGACCAACTTAGGCGCATCTGCACAATACGCGTGGCCAAGCGCACTTGCGCTCCACTCCGCATATGTGCCCAAGGAACCGCTCATACGGCCATCACACATGCGCTCTAGTTTTTCGCATATGCGGAGACTGCCCAGACCAGCTCCTCTTTCACCTGCGCCTCCTCCTTCGTACCTTCGACCGTCACACCTACGATCAAGGTCTACATGTGAGATTACACCAGAATTCAGCTTCCCCAAAACCATGGACTTCCTCCGCAACTCGTCCGAAACACACCCGGGGTCGTCGAGACCCTATCCAAGCATACCAACAAGTTCAATACCCTATCACGGACCCGTTCGACGTCTCAAATCACACCAAAACACGACGAAACTACAAATCGCTCCATGTATTGAGCTTATGAAATTCCAAATCTTCCAACTCCTAAACCTTGTGCCAAAACCTATCAATTCAACTAGGAATGACGCCAAATTTTGCAGACAAGTCCCAAATGAAATCACGAAGCTGTTCCAACTCTCAGAATCGCATTCCGCCCCAAGTATCCCAAAAGTCAACTGTTGGTAAATCTTCTCCATTTTCCAAACTTCAACTTTTCCAATTTTCGCCGAAATGCCTCAAATTACCCTACGAACCTCCAAATCCAAATTCGGACGCGCGCCTAAGTCCAAAATCACCATACGGAGCTATCGACGTTATCCAAAACCCATTACGGAGCCGTTTACCCAAAAAGTCACATGCCAGCCGAATTCTCACTTCTTAAGCTTCCAAAAATAAATCTTTCTTCCAATTTGACTCCGAATCATTCGGTAACTGAATATAACCATGCACGCGAGTCGATGTAACAAATATGAAGTTTTTCTAGACCTTACGCCACCGAACGAATATTGAATTCTCAAAACAACCGGCCGGGTCGTTACATTCTCCCCCTCTTAAACAAACGTTACTCCTCGAATGTGCGAAGATTTGCCTCGAAGTCTTCAAATCACTGAATGCACACTTCCAAAACACACCCGTGGGTGATCCCACATCACCCTAATCTACATAAGCCTGACAACACCATCTCAACTGCAATTTAGATTTTCTACCACTACCAATAAGCCTTAGGGCCAAAGTTCTCGCATTCCATTCTTTTCCAAAACACCCGATTCTAAATCCATATCCAGTATCAGTGTCAACTAGCTGCATCACATCATGCCTACACCTACAAGGTATAACCACACAACATAACACACCACACATAGGCCCTTAATAACTCTTCTGATCACAATAGCTTCCCGAAATCAACCGAGCACCGGCAATTAGCCTCACATCTGACATAACTCTATTTCAAACCTCCATAACACTGATAATGATGTAAGAAACACAACAACCTCATAATTAGACACCCGAATCACCAAGCTACAACTAACACCACCGGCACACAAACCACAATCTAAAACTCACGAAGCAAAAAACGAAAATGACTAAATTTGAAAAGAGAAACATGTAAGGAAACTATCAAACAATCCCGAAAGGAAAAAATTTCTATCAATACTAACCTACAAAAACAATATAACAAGGAAAGAAGTAAATTATATGAACAAATCACAAGAATCCTATCGTGATATAACTTCTACCGCGGTAATCAGCCCAGTTCAAAACTATCGAATCACAAGAGATCACGAGGGTCTCGCCCTCAACTCTAAATCACATATCGAATATATATCATACTAGTTAAAATCTTCCACTAACTCAGCTCTTCCAATAAAATCACATCACTCACTAAACCCTCACCCCGGTAAAGTATCAAATCACGGCTCGTAACCCAAATACTCAGGAAAAATCATATGAAGTCTACCATGATGTGTTACAAGGACTCACATATAGTCTCACACTCTCAATGATTAATAAAAACAAGTAATATACACGGGCTACCACACATAGAATCTCCCATTGGGGCAAACACATAAATGTAGTGCTAATCATGGAACTCATCCATAAGTGGAGCAACAAATAAGGGAACTCGTCCTGACAAGTTGAACTGAAAAAAATATACGAATGGCGCTCCTCCGTAACAAATCAAAACATATATGTATCACAACATCTGGCCCAGTGGCCTCCATCCTACTATATGAAACACGTCAACGGGCCGGACCTCCCCTTCTTGGGCGCCCCCTACGTGCCTGAATACCTTGTTGTGACACACCTGCCCGAAGACTGGGACAATCTCTCACCATGTGGATGATATCTCCACACTCAAAGCAACCTCTGTACTGTGTGGCGGTGGAAACAGTGCAGTACAAGCACTCTGAGACCCATGAGCACCTGAAACACTATGAGAAGACGGAAGTGCAAACTGAACTGGCTAGCCCACATACCTCTACCATGTTGTATCCTGCCTCCAAAATACGGACCAGCAGATCTCTCCGACCTACGAGGCCTCCTCGCCTCTCTGTCCTCTCTCTCCTGTCCTCCATCCCATAGCCCCGACTTTCACCTCTCTCATAGTCCCACCTGTCATCTTTCTCACGATCCCACATGCTCTCAACTCAGCGAGCAATCCCTACCACCTGCTGAAATGAAACATCCAACTCTAACTCCCGAGCCATGATGAATCGAATATCACGCCTGAACCCCTCAATAAATCTACAGACTCGCTCCTTAACTGCAGTGACCAAAGTAGGTGCATGTCTGGCCAAATCACTAAATCTGACAGCATACTCTGATACTGACATAGTGCCCTGGTGAAGCTGCTCAAACTCTGTGCGCCATGCATCTCGGAGAGACTGAGGTACAAACTCTCTCAAGAACATCTCTGAAAACTGACCCCATGTAAGTGAAGCTGACTCGGCCGGGCTACCCAACTCATATGACGACCACCACTGATAAGCCGCTCCCCTGAGCTGAAATGTGACAAAAGCAACCCCACTCATCTCCACAATACCCATAGTATGAAGAATGTGGTAACACTCCTCCAGGAAACCCTGAGCATCATCTGTCGCCAATCCACAGAAGGTAGGAGGGTGGTACTTCTTGTAACTCTAAAGTCTAAGATGCTCTTCCTCACATATTGCTGCCCTAACCACGAGCTGAACTGGGAAAACATGTTGTGCTGCCATGACACCTAAAACCTGGACCAACATGATCTCGCTGCTCTAGAGTGTGGACGGTGGGAGTATGAACTCCTCCCCCGGTCTGTGAGGTAGCTGGTGCAACAAGAATCAACCCCGCCTGAGCCAATATAGCAAACATGCTGAGGAACCTTGCTAAAGTCTCCTTAAGTCTGGGGGTAACAACAGGCGCCTCTGGTACCTGCCCCCAAACTCGGACTACTGTCGGCTCCCCAACTGCTGCTCTAGTAGATGCTCTAGCTGCGGCACGTGCCCCTCGTCGACCTCTGCCTCTACCCCTGGCGACACCTGCTCCGGGGATAACATTATCAGGATCTACAGCTCGTGTCCTCACCATATGTGAGAGAGTGGAATGACAAATTATTCAATATTCAAGATTAATAAATTCACACGATAGGAATGAAGGAAGTGAAGTTAACCTAATAGTTATGTAGCCTCTCAAAGATAAGTACATACGTCTCTGTACCGATCCGCAAGACTCTACTAAACTCGCTTATGACTCGGAGCATCTATGAAACTAGAGCTCTGATACAAACTTGTCCCGACCCAATTTTCCACTCCGTTGGGTATTGTGGTGGCACCTAGTCTTAAGGACTAGGTAAGCCTAACATTTACGAAATAATAACAATATTAAATAAAATCTAATATTTTCTGAAAAGAATTCTTTATACAATGAACGTATTCCCAAAACCCGATAGTACAAGTCATAAGCTTTACAGAAGTTTACACTATAACTCCTAAATACCACTGTTCATAAATAAGTACAATAGTGTATGAACAAGAAAAACAAATAAGACGGTGACTCCGAAACCCGCGAATGCTGTAGCGATTTTACCTTGAGTCTCCACAACAGCAACCACACTGCTAACTATCGATCGGCCGTCTACAAAAAACCTGGAATCTGCACAAAAATGTGCAGAAGTGTAGTATGAGCATACCACAGTGGTGCCCAGTAAGTATCAAGACTAACCTCGATGAAGTAGTGACGAGGACTAGTCAAGATACCCACTGGTCTAAGAGATGAACAAGTATAAATATAGGACAACAGGTTATGATATTTACATAAGGGCTAACAATATAGTAAATTCAATAAGGAAAGGAATAACAAGTAACAACAGAAAAATCATAAAAATAGCACGAAAGAGTAAATGAAACACAGCTAAATCCGGAATGTAAATATATAACAAGAACAAGTAAGGACTCATCAATTTCGACTACTTTTACATAAAGTCCTTAGTCAACTCCAGGAGGTATCGAACCTCAGACAAAAATCAGCACTCACGAGTCCTAGTATCTGAACCCTAAAATCGGCATCTTGTGCCCTCATTTCAAGTAATAACTGCACGGACGACTCACGTGCCAATTGGGGCCATTTCCACATATATGGTAAGTACAAGAAGAGTACCTATACTTGACAACAACAAGGAAAATCCTAATCCGATGATAGTGATTAACTGCGTGTATGCTTGTGCAGGTGTCCTAACATGATTCAATAGCCAATAAGCATAAGGTTAGAAAAGGGCCAACATGTACATTGTTTTCTCAGAATTTCCACACGAATAAACTCACACAGTAAGTGTACCATTACACAAGGTCAACAAACAGAGAATGCCCCCAGGCCAACACAAGTATCACAAAAATTCCTGACACAACCCACTTTGTGTCGCCACGTGTGCAATAGTAAAGTGAATGACCGCCTAGTCTCGCCACACGCACACAACAATGTTCTCATCTTGTCTCGCCAAATGTGCAACCTACATATACATATCCCGCCTTTCCACGCCGCATGTGAAATATCGATAGAAAACATGATACAACAGAAACCTCTTGCAAATCCCCATATCAACAATCACACGACAGAAACCTCGTGCATCGCAATACTTGTAACCACACAACAGAAACCTCGTGCATCACCACAACAAGAACAACAACAACAATGAAAATAATACAAGATATGGGAAATCCATCACTCAAGAACATCTAATCACAAGAAAAGGCAAGACTTATTCACAAGTAATAAGCACAACAAAAAATACAATGCATGATAAGGACAACTCAACAAGGAAGAAAATGGCATGTAACAATCGTACCCAATTGCATGATTTGCCAGCAAGAAATTTAACATGAACCTGGTAATTCCAAATAAGGGCAAGTCAACTAAGATATAAGATATCTAAACTACCTTTAAGGTTGATCAAATTTTGACGATAATCAACAATTTCACTTAAGGGTAAGTAGCAGGAAGGTAACCATAGCTTTAATTAAGACTAAACAATTATAGGGTGGTGATGAAAATTTAAAAATAGAGATAAGAAGTTATGAATATATAGCATGATAGTAAAAAGGGAAGGGATGAAATCTTCAGTTTAGTCAATTTGGAGTCAAATAGGCAATAAGAGTGAATCAAAAAGCAAGAATTTCTAAATTAAGCATGTAAATATGAAACTAGAAATTAGCAACTCAATCATGTCAAGAACAAATTCATACTCAGTGAATATAACGACCTAAGATTCCTAAAGGGAAAACGTTCCACAAATAAGTCCGAGCACGGACTCGTCACCTGGCGTACACAGACTACAATCAACATAGAAGACTCAAATCCTAAGAGGTAGTTCCCCCACACAAGATTAGGCAAGATACTTACCTCAAAGACGACAAACCAATACTCTAAAATTGAACTTCTCGGGTGAAAAAACCTCTGGACGGCTCATTCTAACAAAGATGATTTCAAAACATAAATAAAACACATAAGAAACTATTCCGGATCATAAAGTCTAAATCTTTAACAAAATCCAAAAATCAACCTTAAACTCGACCCCCCGGGCCTGCACCTCGAAACCCGATAAATTTTAAAACACTTGAACACCCATTCCAATATGAGTTCAACCGTACAAAAATTTCCAAATTCCGATACCATTTCGTCTCTCAAATCATGATAGTTCATTTTAGAAATTTTCTTCAAAAACCAACATCTTCCTCAACTCAAAACATAACTAAAATGACAAAAAATAAAGATAAAATAATGGACTATATTTAATTGTAGGTGAAGAAAACTTACCCACTCGATTAGCTTGAAAACCTCTAAAAATCGCTCCCAAATTCGAAGTCCAAAACTCAAAATCTGAAGAAAAATGACCAACCCTCACTTAAATAAATCTGCCAGGACTTCTGCACCTGTGACCAACTTAGCTGCATCTGCACAACCGCAGGTCTACGTGGCCAATCGCACCTGCGCTCCACTCCTCATCTGCGCCCAAGGAACTGCTCCTAGGGCCATCGCATGTGCACTCCGATTTTTTGCATCTGCGGAGAGTACCCAGACCAGCTCCTCTTGCACATGCACCTCCTCCTTCGCACCTACGCTCAAGGTCCGCAGGTGCGTTTACACTAGAACTCAGCCTCCCCAAAACCATGGAATTCCTCTGCAATTCGTCTGAAACACACCTGGGGCCCTCGGGACCCCGTCCAAGCACACCAACAAGTTCCATACCCTAACACGAACCTGCTCGACATCTCAAATCACATCGAAACACGATGAAACTACGAATCGCACCATGAATCGAGCTTATGAACTTCCAAATCTTCCAACTCCTAAAACTCGTGTCGAAACCTATCAATTCAACCCGGAATGACACCAAATTTTGTAGACAAGTCCCAAATGACATCATGAAGTTGTTCCAATTCTCAGAAGTGCATTTCGACCTCGGAATCCCAAAAGTAAGCTATTGGTCAGTCTTCTCCATTTTTCAAACTTCAACTTTTCCAACTTGCGCTGAAATGACTCAAATTACCCTACGGACCTCTAAATCCAAATCCGGACGCGCGCCTGAGTCCATAATCACTATACGATGCTGTCGACATTATCCAAAACTCATTTCGGAGTCATCTACACAAAAATTCACATGCCAGCCAGATTCTCACTGCTTAAGCTTCCAAAAATAAAATCTTTCTTCCAATTCGCCTCTGAATCATCCGATAACAGAATTCAACCATGCACGCAAGTCAATATACCTTATATGAATCTATTCAAGGTATTACGGCACCGAACGGAGCTTGAATTCTAAAAATGATGGGCCAGGCCGTTACACTTGATTGCATTCATGTTAGAGATCATGCTTAGGCTTTATTCATGCTCACATTATTTGCCCTCAGTCATAGAAATTCTTGTAAATGTTTACCTTAGTCTCTATTATCTTGGTGATACGCTGTAATACTTGATTTGGGATGTGTTCCCTTATTTGTTGAAAATTGTGAGGCTAGAGAGGTACATGACTGAGAGAGGCCGAGGGCCTGTTGTGAGGCATGATATGATAGCACGCGAGTTATCCGTGTGAATCCAGTATGATATGATAGCATGTGAGTTTTCCGTGCGAATCCAGATATGATATGCTAATACCTATTGAGTGTTGAGTGCTGAGAGATTGACTAGCATTGCTGTGAGGTTTCATCTATTATATTGTTGTGATTCTTATATGTTAATTGTCTGTCAGTAGTTTATATACTATGAAACTGATCTTTACATAAGCCTATTTTTAACTGTGAAAAGTAATAATTCTTGTTCTGCTTAGCTCATCACTGCTACTCAGTTTCTTAGTTATTTATGTTACTTACTAAGTCCGTTGTACTCATACTACACCCTGCACTTTATGTGTAGATTTAGGTGAGTTAGAGCGCGACGATCGTTGAGTTCAGGCCGGCTATCTTGGAGACTGCGAGGAAGCTGCTAGCGTATGTAGCTCCTTGTTATTCCTTCTATCTTGTATCTTCTTTTGGGTTGTATTGACATTTAGACGGTTATATTTTTTAGTTCATAGACTCAGACGCTCATGGCTTAGTGACACCCCGATGTTTGGGGCTTATTTTTCGTATTTTCTATATTTATTCTTAAAGTTGGCTTGTTTTATGAGAAATTTGAATATTGGAAATGTTTTATTAAATTCTTAAAATCAAACTAGTAGTAATATTTTTGAAATTGGCTTGTCTTGTAACACGATTGGCGCCATCACGACATGGTTTAGATTTGGGGTTGTGACACATGTATTCGTCTGTGTCATTTGGTCTAAATACGGCTTATGCCGGGATAAGTTATACTGGTATAAGTTATGCTGTGTTGTTTTCTATCCATTGTTTGGTATGTTGTATTAAATATGACAATTGCATAATTTGTAACAAGAATGTATAAGTTATACCGGTGCTAATTACCCACCCTCAATAAGGTATAAGTTATCCTGGTGTTAATTTAATCATGGGATAACTTATACCTGGTTTGCTAACCAAACGAAGTATTAAGATGGTATTAAATTTTTATACCAACACTATACCTTCTTATACCTCATATCAAACGACCCCTTAGTGTATAGAGTTTAGCTTATACACAGAATGGAAACTTAGCTATTGGGGTCAGAATGGATTTCCGGAAGTTGGAATAGGTCCGTAGAGTCATTTGGGATGTATGTGCAAATTTTCAGGTCATTTGGACGAAGTTCTGTTGGGTTCGGCATCGTTGGCGAATTTCAGAAGTTTAGAAATCCTTAGGCTTGAATTATGGATTGATTTGGTGTTTTGGTGTTATGTTGGGTGTCCGAGGGTTTGATTAAGTTCGGGTGATCATATATGACTTATGGGTACCTTTAGTTGAGGTCTCGAGGGCCTCGGGATGAGTTAGGATTGACGGATGAGATTTTGGCATTAGAGTTTGCTGGTGTGAGACTGTTCTGTGATTCCGCAGATGGGGACGGGTGGCCGCAGGTGCGGTCACCGAAAGTGCGGTTTCGCCATCGTTGGTGTGGAAATGGTTTAGCTGGAGAAGAACCGCAGATGCAGAAGATTGGCCGCACCTGCGAGCTCGCATGTGCGATAGGTGGAACGCAGGTGCAGAACTTATGTTTTAACTGAAATACACAGGTGTTCACCTGGGACCGGAGGTACGGGTCTGCAGGTGCGAGGAAAAGGCCACAGATGCGGCAATCGCTGGGAAGAACCTATAAATAGATGCCTTCACGAAATTCTGTCATTTTCCCACCATTGTTGACAGATTTTCGAGCTTTGAGCTGTGATTTCAAGGGGGAATTTAAGTGTTTGAGTGAGGTAAGACACTTGGACCTTGTATCTCATATTTATGGCAATTATTCCAATGTTTAATCATGTTTTAGTGGAGAAGTTTGGGAGATTAGGGCTTGAAATAGGAGAGTATAAATTGGGGATTTAAGGGGCCATTTGGGGTCCGATTTTGATGTATTTGGTATGTATGAACTCGTGAGAGCGTAAGGATTCTAGTTTTGTTATTTTTATTGGAATCCGAGACGTGGGCCTGGGGGTCGGGTTTGGAAAATTTCGGAATTTTTGATGTAAATTGGTTATTTTCGAGCGGGCTTTGTTCCTTTAGCATATTTTGATGATATGAATATCTTTTGAATAGATTCAAGGCATCACGGAGTAGTTTTTCATACATTTTGAGGTAATTAATGATTGTAAATTTAGACCTGGGAGTATGAATCCCTGGTATTTTGTATTGTTTTGATAAATGAGGTGACACACATGCTAGGTGACGGGCGTGTGGACGTGCACCGGTAGGGATTGTGACTTGGTCCGCCCCGTAGCGGCTATTAAGCCGCGTATTTGAGTTGAAATCATATCATATTCCGTATTTTAGAGATTTATACTATATTTTTTGTTGTACGGCATGTTCGGGGCCTTGTGCCGGATTGTTTTGATCCTCAGGGGTGTTTTACTACTATTCTCATACTGTTTTGATAGAAAATATAATCGTAGTGATGATTCATACTTGTTCACTATTTATTCCTGTTTATCACTCTATTTTCAAGCAAATGAAAGACATTTTTGGGCTAAGTCCCCGTGATTTGTGATGAGTTTCCCGAGTGGCTTGTGAGGATGATGACTGAGTGAGGCCAAGAGCCGGATTGTGAGGATAGTGATGGATCGGGCCACACACCGGAGCGTTATATATATTTATATGTATTGGGCTGCACGCCATAGCAAATATATTGGATCGGGCTGCATGCCGCAGCGAGATATGTTGGATCGGGCTGCACGCCGCAGCGTGATGTATTGGATCGGGCTGCACGCTGGAGCGATATAGCGCTTGGGCTGTGGAGACCCTCTGGAGTCTGTTCACCCCTAGTTAGCGCAGTTGACTATTTACGGTTCGGGCTGCATGATGCAGCAGTTATTATATGGTACCTACTGAGTGTGAGTGTTGATTTGGCGAGAGTTAAGTCACGAGTTACTGAGAGGCTTGACCGAGAGGCGTATTTGTGAGTGATACTGTGCCCGAGGGGCGTATTTGTGAGTGATACTGTGCCCGAGGGGCTTATTTGTTATGAAACTACTGTTTTCACTCTTTTTACATTTATCCTCTAAATGATAATGTTGAACCAATGTTTTATATGAGATTTCAAACAGAAAACTGGAGTTTTTATGAAACTTTCGGAACAGAGATTCCTGACTTGATTTATTTATTTCCATTGTTGTTTATTATATAAAGTTACATGATTTTAAAAGCTCGTCACTGCACTCAAGTCTTTATTTACAATTGTTTCTTACTGAGTTGGCGTACTCATGTTACTACCTGCACATTGTGTGCAGATTCAGGTATCGGGACTGAGCGATAGCTGATTTACTCTCTCTTTGGAGCTTTGTTCGGAGATTATGAGGTAGTTGTTTGGTGTCCGCATCATGCCCTTCTCCTTCCTATTCTGTCATTTTATCTCTTTTCCAGACTTGCTTGTAGTAATGAAATAATATCAGATTGTATCACTTCATAGATGCTCATGACGGTTAACTCCAAGTGTTGCGACCGTGTTTCGATATTTTGTCCATTTTAAATGTTTTGAAATGCTAATAAGTGGAAATTATTATGAAATATCAAATAATTTGTGTATTAAATTGAAATCTTTTATGTTATTTTCAGTAAATTGGCTACCCTAGTATCATGATAGGCGCCATCATGGCCAGTTTATATTATGGGTCATGACAATTTAGTATCAGAGCCTAGGTTACATAGGACTCACCTGTCATGAGAAGGTTTAGTAGAGTCTTGAAGATCGGTACAGAGACGTTTGTACTTATCTTCGAGAGCTTGTAGAACCCTTAGAAAAAATCTCACATTCTTAAAATTTGTCATGTGAATCTGTTGATTCTTCTGTTGTTTCATTCTCTCACAGATGGTGAGGACACGCGCTACCGATCAGGGTCACCAGACACCAGTTGGGCCCGTGAGAGGGCGAGGCCGCGGTTAAGGCCGTGGTAGAGGGAGGGGTGCAGCCCGCGCAGTACCTATGGACCCTCCAGTTATTCCATATCAGGTACCAGTCGTTGATGTACCAGTGGGACCGGCTCCAGCACCGGCAATGCCTATTGTGATTTCGAGTCTCCAGGAGACCTTGGCTCAGATTTTGACGTTGTGCACCAGTATTGAACAAGCAGTCACTATTTCTTGTACAACATCTACTTCTCAGACCGGGAGAGGCACTCAGACTCTAACTGCCCGTACACCTGAGCACGTTATTCAGGGGCTTGAGACACCGGGAGCAGCTCTAGCCCAGTCGGTTGCACTAGCTCAGAATCTTGTTGTTCTAGTTATGGCTGACAACGAGCAGCACATATTGGAGAGATTTGGTAGACTTCTGCCTTCCACATTCAGTGTTGCTGAGGGCGAGCATTCCCAGGGTTTCTTAGACAAGTGTCAGAGGATGCTTCATACAATAGGGATATTGGAGACTAGTGGGGTCTCATTTACTACTTTCCAGTTCTCAGGAGATGCATTCACTTGGTGGGAGTCCTATGAGAGACGTAGGCCTGTTGGTGCAGTGCCCCTTATTTAGCAGCAGTTTTCCCCTCTCTTCTTAAAGAGGTATGTTCCACAGTCCCGCATAGAGGAACTACGCAAGCAGTTTGAGTAGCTGCTGCGTTAGGGTGATCTGACAGTGACACAGTACGAGATGAGATTTTCAAAGCTTTCTCGTCATGCTATTTGGTTGGTCCCCACGGACAGAGACAAGATCAAGAGGTTCATGGATGGCCTCGCATATCAACTTCGTATTCTTATGACCTGAGAGAGGGTGTCGTGTGATACTTTTGAGCAGGTTGTTGATATTTCCCCAGAGATTGCGTCAGTTGGTCTCCACGAGCGAGATGAGAGGGAGGCCAAGAGGCCTCGAGGATCTGGTAGTTTTGGTGGTGTTCCTTCAGAAGGACAACTTTAGCACGACAAAGGTCGTCAATTCAGGTAGGCTCAGCTAGGCTACTATTATCATGGTGGATCAGTTGGTCGTGGTTCTCACAGTTCTCATCAGGGGAACCCGTCATTTAGTGCCCTTCCAGCCCAGAGTTCATCTCGTGCACCATTGGTACAGGGTTCATCTGTGCCTGGTTCTTCTAGTGGTTATCTTGGAGCTAGGGGTTCCATTTAGTCCCCATCTCCAGCACCAGGGAGTTGTTACGAGTGTGGAGAGTTTGGACATATGTGGAGACAGTGTCCTCATTTTCATAGGGGTCCCTCTCAGCAGAGGAGTCAACCCCCGAATTCAACTCTAGTTACTTCATCACCCACCCAGGCAGCTATGGGTGGGGGTCAGACTGCTATAGTCCGCCCTAGAAGGGGGAGGTTAATCAAGTGGAGTTCAGGCTCGTTTTTATACACTTCCAGCCAGACCAGATGCTATGGTCTCAGATGCAGTGATTATAGGTATTATTTCAGTTTGTCACTGAGATGCTTTGGTCTTATTTGATCATGGTTCTACGTATTCCTATATTTCATCATATTTTGCCCATTTTCTGGATATGCCCCGTGAGCCCTTAGTTACATCTGTTAATTTGTCGACTCCGGTGGGCGATACCATTATTATGGACCGCGTGTATCGGTTGTGTGTGATATCTATTAGGGGTCTGGAGATTCGAGTGGATCTGTTATTGCTTAGCATGGTGGACTTTGATGTGATATTGAGAATGGATTGGCTATCTCTGTGTCATGTTGTTCTTTATTGTCACGCTAAGACCGTGACCTTAGCGATGCCATGATTTTCTAGAGTCATGTGGAGAGGTTCTATTGATTATGTGCCTAGGAGGATGATCTCATATCTGAAGGCTCAGCGTATGGTGGAGAAGGGGTGTTTATCATAGTTGGCTTTTTTGAGGAATGTCAGTGTTGTGACCCCTACTATTGATTTTGTTCTTGTGGTCCGTGATTTTCCGGACGAGTTCCTTGAAGACCCATCGAGCAAGCTGCCTGACAGGAACATTGATTTTGGTATTTATTTGGTGCCAGGCACTCAGCCTATTTCTATTCCACCGTATCGTATGGCACCGACGGAATTGAAGGAATTGAAAGAGCAGCTTCAGGAACTCCCAGATTAGGGGTTGATTCGCCCTAGTGTGTCACCTTGGGGTGCACCCGTGTTAGTTGTAAAGAAGAAGGATGGTTCTATTAGGATATGTATTGACTACAACAGTTGAACAAGGTTACGGTCAAGAATAAGTATCCTTTGCCTCACATTGATGATTTATTTGACCATCTTCAAGGAGCTATAGTGTTTTCTAAGATTGACTTGAGATCCGGGTATCATCAGCTGAAGATCCGAAATTCAGATATTCCTAAGACTACTTTCAGCACTCGTTATGGCCACTATGAGTTTTTGGTGAGGTCTTTTGGGCTGACCACTTCCCCAGTAGCTTTCATGCATCTAATGAACAATTTTTTTAGCCATATTTGGATTCTTTTGTTATTGTGTTCATTGATGACATCCTGGTGTATTCTCATAGCCAGGAGGAGCACGCTCAACATTTGAGGGTCGTATTGCAGAGATTGAGGGAGGAGAAGCTTTCTGCAAAGTTCTCCAAGTGCGAGTTTTGGCTTGGCTCACTAGCTTTCTTGGGGCACGTCGTGCCTAGTGAGGGTATTCAGGTTGATTCGAAGAAGATAGAGGCGGTGCAGAGTTGGCCCAGACCGTCCTCAGCTATAGAGATTAGGAACTTCCTTGGTTTTGCGGGATATTACTGTCGCTTTGTGGAGGGGTTTTCTTCTATTGCTTTTCCCTTGAACAAATTACCTAGAAGGGTGCTCTGTTCAGGTGGTCGGACGAGTGTGAGGAGATCTTTCAGAAGCTCAAGGCGGCTTTGACCTCAGCTACAGTGTTAGTATTTCCATCAGCTTCATGTTCTTATACCGTGTATTGTGATGCCTTGAGGATAGGCATTGGTTGTGTATTGATGTAGGAGGGTAGGGTGATTGCCTATGCTTCGCGCCAGTTGAAGACTCACGAGAAGAATTTTCGGTGCATGATCCCGAGCTAGTAGCCATTGTTCACGCCTTGAAGATTTGGCGTCATTATTTTTATGGGGTTCATTGTGAGGTTTTTACTGATCACCGTAGCCTGCAACATTTGTTTAAGCAGAAAGATCTGAATTTGCGTCTGTTGAGATGGTTGGAGCTTCTCAAGGACTATGATATCATGATTCTATACCATCCGGGGAAGGCCAATGTAGTGGTTGATGCCTTGAGTTGCAAAGTAGAGAGTTTGGGGAGTCTAGCATATCTTCCAGCAGTAGAGAGACCATTAGCACTTGATGTTCAGGCCTTAGCGGGCCATTGGCTTGTGTGGCCTCCAGGTCTTCTCTTTATGATCGTATCAGAGAGCGCCAGTCTGATTACCCATACTTGCTCGTTCTTCAGGATAGGGTCCAGCGAGGTGATGCCAGGGATGTTGTTATTGGTGATGACGGTGTGATAAGGATGCTGGGTCGGATATGTGTGCCCAATGTAGATGGGCTTCTAGAGTTGATTCTTGAGGAGGCCCACAGCTCACGGTATTCCATCCATCCGGGTGCCGCGAAGATGTATCAGGATCTGAGGCAGCATTATTGATGGAGACGAATGAAGGAGGATATTGTCGGATTTGTAGCTCGGTGTCTCAACTATAAATAGGTCAAGTATGAGCACCAGAGACTAGGTGGATTACATTAGAGGTTAGATATTCCGGAGTGGAAGTGGGAGCAGATCACCATGGACTTTGTAGTTGGACTCCCACGGACTTCGAGGAAGTTTGATGATATTTTTGTTATTGCGGACCAGCTCACCAAGTCTGCACACTTCATTGCTATTGGTACTACATATTCTCCGGAGCGATTAGCTGAGATTTATATCAGGGAGATTGTTCGGCTGCATGATGTTCCAGTTTCCATCATTTCTGACAGACGACTCAATTCACATCGCAGTTTTGGAGGTCCGTGCAGAGAGAGTTGGGTACTCAGGTTGAGTTGAACACGGCTTTTCATCCTCATATGTAAGGGAAGTCCAAATGCACTATCCATATACTAGAGGTCATGTTGCGTGCTTGTGTTATTGATTTTGGGGGTTCATGGGACCAGTTTCTGCCACTCATGGAGTTTGCATATAATAATGGTTATCAGTCGAGCAATCAGATGGCTCCATATGAGGTTTTATATAAGAGGAGGTGTAGATCTCTGGTTGGTTGGTTTGAGCCGGGTGAGGCTAGGCTTTTGGGCAAAGATTTGGTACAGGATGCGTTAGATAAGGAGAAGTTGATTCAGGAGAAGCTTTGCACAGCGCAGTCTAGACAGAAGAGCTATGTAGACCAGAAGGTCCGGGATGTATCTTTCATCGTTGGGGAGAAGGTTATGCTGAAGGTTTCACCCATGAAGGGTATCATGCGGTTCGGGAAGAGGGGCAAGTTGAGTCCCCAGTTCATTGGGCCTTTTGAGGTGCTTCAGAGGGTTGGAGAGGTGGCTTATAGACTTGCCTTGCCACTCAGATTATCGAGTTTTCATCCAGTATTCCACGTTTCCATGCTTTGGAAGTATGTTGGTGAATCGTCTCATGTTTTGGATTTTAGCACGGTTCAACTAGAGGGTGATATGTCTTATGAGGTAGATCCAATAGCCATTTTGGGTCGTCAGGTCAGAATGTTGAGGTCTATGGATATAGCTTCGGTGAAGGTGTAGTGGAGAGGGCAGCCGGTGGAGAAGGCCACCTGGGAGACCGAGCGGGAGATGTGGATCAGATATCCTCACTTGTTTGAGACTCACGGTATGTTTATAGACCCGTTCGAGGACGAACGTTTGTTTAAAAGGGAGAGAATGTAATGACCCAACCGGTTGTACCGGGAGTTTAGCCCAGTTTTCCCTATCTATGCTTCGTTTTGTGTCGTTTAGCTCATTTATGTTGTGTTGGGTCGGTTTGCTCGGGTTCGGAGTGGAATTGGAGAGAAATGAGACACTTAGTCTCTTAAGTTGGGAGAATAGTTGGAGAAGTCAACCGAAAGTTGATTTATAGGTAAATGATCTTGAAATGTGGTTTTGACGGCTCAGACCACTTCTTTAGGTGATTTGGGACTTAGGAGTGTGTTTCAGAATGTTGTTCGAAGGTCCGGAGTACAATTAGGCTTGAATTGGCGAAATTATGTTTTGGCAATTTCCGGTCGGCAGTGGAAAATTGGCTACTGGGGTCGGAATGGAATTTCGGAAGTTGGGATGTGTGTGCAAATTTTTAGGTCATTCAGACGTAGTTTGGTTAGGTTCGACATCGTTGGCGAATTTCGGAAGTTTAGAAATCCTTAGGCTTTAATTATTGATTGATTTGGTTTTTTGGTGTTATGTTGGGTGTTCCGAGGGTTCGACTAAGTTCGGGTGATTATATATTACTTGTGAGTACCTTTGGTTAAGGTCTCGAGGTGCTCGGGATGAGTTCAGATGGTTGACGGATGAGATTTTGGCATTAGAGTTTTCTATTGAAAGACTGTTCTGTGATTCCGCAGATGCGGGCGGGTGGCCGCAGGTGCGGGTTCGCCATCGCAGGTGCGGAAATGGTTTAGCTGGAGAAGAACCGCATATGCGGCAGATTGACCGCACCTGCGAGGCCGCAGGTGCGGTAGGTGGAATGCAGGTGCGGAACTTGGGCTTTAAGTGAAATATCACAGGTGCGCACCTGGGACCGCAGGTGTGGGTCGACAGGTGCGAGGAAAAGGCTGCAGATGCGGCAATCACTGGGCAGAACCTATAAATAGATGCCTTCTCAAAATTTTGTCATTTTTCCACCATTGTTGACAGATTTTGGAGCTTTGAGCTGTGATTTCAAGGGGGAATTTAAGTGTTTCAATGATGTAATCCACTTGGACCTTGTATCTCGTATTTATGGAAATTATTCCGTTGTTTAATCATGTCTTTTAGTGGAGAAATTTGGGAGATTAGGGCTTGAAATTTGAGAGTATAAATTTGGGATTTGAGTGGTCATTTGGGGTCCGATTGTGATGTATTTGGTATGTATGAACTCGTGAGAGCGTAAAGATTCTAGTTTTATGATTTTTATCATAATCCGAGACGTGGGCCCAGAGGTCGGGTTTGACCAATTTCGAGATTTTTATGTAAATTGGTTATTTTCGAGTGTGCTTTGTTCCTTTAGCATATTTTGATGATATGAATCTTTGTTGAATAGATTCGGAGCGCGTTGAGGCCGAGTCGAGAGGCAAAGTCATAGCGGAGTAGTTTTTCATCCGGTTTGAGGTAAGTTACAATTGTAAATCAAGACCTGAGGGTATGAAACCTTGGTAATTTGTATTGTTTTGATAAATGAGGTGACACACATGCTAGGTGACGAGCATGTGGGCGTGCACCGATAGGGATTGTTACTTGGTCCATCTCGTAGCGGTTATTAAGTCGCGTATTTGATTTGAAATCATATGATATTCCGTATTTTAGAGATTTATACTATATTTTGGGTTGTACGCCATGTTTGGGGCCTTGTGTCGACCTGTTTGGACCCTCAGAAGTGTTTTACTACTATTGTCACACCGTTTTTATAATCTCAGTCATGATTTGTGATGAGTTGCGCGAGTGGCTTGTGAGGATGATGACTGACTGAGGCCGAGAGCCGGATTGTGAGGATAGTGATGGATCGGTTTGCACGCCTCAGTGTTATATATATATATATATATATATATGCATAGGGCTGCACGCCACAACGAGATATATTGGATCGGCCTCCATGCCGCAGCGAGATGTATTGGATAGGACTGAACATCGCAGAGATATAGCGCTTGGGCTGTAGGAGCCCCTCTGGAGTCTGTACATCCCCAGTGGGCACAATCGACTATTTATGGACCGAGTTGCACGCCACAACGGTTATTATATTGTACCTATTGAGTGTGAGTACTGAGCGTGAATGTTGAGTGACGAGAGTTGAGTCACGAGTTACTGAGAGGCTTATTTGTGAGTGATATTGTGCCCAAGGGGATTATTTTTATGAAACTATTGTTTTCACTCTTCTTTATATTTAGCCTCTAAATGATAATGTTGAACCAATGTTTTATATGATATTTCAAACAGAAAACTGGAGTTTTTATGAAACTTTCAGAACATAGATTCCTGACTTGATTTATATATTTCCACTGTTGTTTATTATATGAATTTACATGATTTTAAAAGCTCGTCACTGCACTCACGTCTCTATTTATAATTGTTTCTTACTGAGTTGGCGTACTCACGTTACTCCCTGCACCTTGTGTGCAGATTCAGGTACCGGGACTGAACGATAGCTGATATACTCTCTCTTTGAAGCTTTGTTCGGAGATTTTGATGTAGCTGTTCGGCGTCCGCAACATGCCCTTCTCCTTCCTATTCTTTCATTTTATCTATTTCCTAGACTTTCTTGTAGTAATGAAATAGTATCAGATTGTATCACTTCATAGATGCTCATGAAGGTTGAATCCAGGTGTTGGAGCTATGTTTAGATATTTTGGCCATTTTTATTGTTTTGAAATGCTAAAAAGCGAAAATTATTATGAAATATCGGATAATTTGTGTATTAAATGGAAATCCTTTATGTTATTTTCAGTAAATTGGCTAGCCTAGTATCACGATAGGCGCCATTACGGCCAGTTTAGATTTGGGGTCGTGACAACTTATACTCTTAATCTTGATATAATTATTATTTGATGCGTATTCTATTATCTTTTTGATTTATTAAAAGGCGGGATCCTTTCGTGGGTCAATATGCCTGGTAAATTGGACAATAATGATATACATTGGCAAAGTAATAATGAGTTGATGGAATCCATGTCTCGGTCTAGAGATTGATGATACACCTTTACGAAAGCCTATAAGTTTCCATGTGTAAACCCTGCAGGTGGATTTTGTATTCGTCACATGAAATACGTTAAGTGGAAGTCTAAAAGAAATAATCAATGAATTAAATTGTCAGTAATTTAATTTATTTGATTACAATATGAATCTTAACATGGGGAATTGAATAAAATTTAATGGAAGAATTTCTAAATTGAAATGAGGAATGCAGTTACGAATTTTTAGTAGAATAATTCGTAATTTATTATGGTAGTATTAATTCGGATATTTCGAATTAAGTCCATAATAGGAACCTCGTTAATGAAGTATCATGGTCCCTTTTGTGCCGGGATATTTAGGAATTAAATGGAATTATATTTCTTGGTGGAAAAGGAAGACACAATAGGTCTAAGAAAAGGTTTTAAACCGTAAAACCCGTGCATATATAAAGGGGTCTTATTTCATAAGGAGGCTAATGTTTTTACTATACGGTTTTTCTAGGAAACTCGCCCACACGAGTTTCGCTAATTTCGAGCATTATTCGGATCACACAACAGAAGAACGTGGATATGGAGGATGATCTCGTGGATAGTTTTTGCTCATGCTCGAAGGTTTTTTCACGATTGTGGTCACGCTTCAATAGATAATTATCGATTTTATGTTTGAATAAAATTTGTGATTATGGATTGTCTATATTACATGCAAGTGATCCTGGCTATTTGCTTCCACTATTTTTACATGTTTTTTAACAATTGGTATCAGAGCCTACTTGCATCTAACTAGATAACATGATGTATTTGTATGTATTTCTGATTATATACACGAATATATGGTTTTTAACGTGAATACAGTTTTGAACAAAGATCAATTTTGTTTGATTACTATTAGTTGAAAACGGTTGTATACAGTAAGTATTGATGTGCGTGTGTCGGTTCTTAATAAAATGACAAAAGTAGTTGGTTTTGGTTTTGTGCTGCCGATGAGACGAACCGATGAAATATTCTTTCAACCAAACCCTTGTTATGGTCTCTATTGCGTGGTGAAAGGCTGCGAGAATTTAATTAAGCCTTCATGGAATGTATGTTCATATTCCCTTGTGGGACAATATAAAGTCATGAATAAATAATTGGATAAACATAGTAAGAAGGAACCACTTAAAGTTGGTTAGATCATTTGGGCTTTGTTAAAAGTATTTGTCACGACCTAATTTCCATTTTAGATTGTGATGGTGTCCAACACCGATTAAGTGATTACATGCTAAAAGAATAATATACTAATGTGTATGCTAGGAACTAGCGTCACAAATATGTGGGCATCTAGTAGAATGGACAAACAATATATTTATCCTACTGCCTGAAATAGAATAGACAGTCAAAAGCAAAAGAGAGACTCCAACACACTGCTGAACGGCATCAGAAGGGAGCAGCTCAACGTGGAATCTCGATCCAGATATCAAGTACGTGCTTCGGACGGGTAGCTAGATGCACCTGCCTCATATCCTGTACAATTAAGTACAGAGCATAGTATGAGTACGTAAATAATATGTACCCAGTAAGTATCCAGTCTAACCTCGAAGAAGTAGTGACGAGCGGTCGACTTGACACTTACTAGGGCCAGACAACACACACACACACACATATATAAAAGTATGAATCTAAGTATGGATATAAGGCTATATAACAGATAGTAACAGGAAGTGACAAGACTTTTCATAAATATACATTTCAATTTCTATCATTTTCAGTTGACAATTTATATTTCAAGGCATTTAAAGGAGGTTAAAGTTACCGAAAAGTGCCAAGAAAATAGCATGCGCATATAATGTCGAGGACGTACGGCTCAATCCAATAAAATAATAAAATGTGTACTGCCAAGGGTCGAACGGCGTGAACCATAGATGCATCTATTATCCCGCCGAGGAGAACGGCCCGCTCCCATGAGTGTAGTGGAAAAGATCACCCCGCTCGCGGAATATAATTGCGAAGCAATTACATATAAGCATAACATGTTTTTCCTCAATCCCGTTTAAAATGATAATTTACTTGAAACCTTAACATTCTTAAAAATCTTGAAATGAATTCCCACCCAACACAAATAGTGCATATAATCAAGTGTTCAAAAAGCATGGTATAAGCCTAAAACTACCCGGACATAACGTGAATAGTAACTATGTACGGACTCTCGTTACTTCGTGCGTACATAGTCCCTCACAAATAATTACATGTTGTATAAATTCACTTATGGGGAAATTTTCCCCTTTCTAACCCCTTACAAGGTTAGAAAGGAGATTTACCTTTCCCCCAAAGCTTACTTCCGAGCTCAAGAATGCTCTCAAACTCTCAAACCAGAGCTGGACAAATCCAAAACTACTCATATATGGTAAAAACTAATCAATATAGGCTTCAAAGTTCACATTTCCCTATTAGAGTGATTACCCAACCCAAATTACAAGATTCCTAAAATCCTCCATCTGGCCCACGTGCCCGGATTCCGAAAATATTTGAAGAAAATCGTTACCCATAACCTTAGGATAAAAAATATATGATTTTTACTAGATTGCATAACAAATTTCGTGGTTAGATCTTATTTTTATCAAAACCTTAGGTTTTACTCTAAACCCATAATTTTTACTAATTATTGCATGTTAGTCTACCCATAATCTATGTATTTAACTCATGTTGTATATGAATTACTTGCCTCAAAGTGTTAGGTGAAAGCCTTCTTCCAAAAGCTCTAAAAATTGCTTAAGTGTACAAGTGAAATGAAATAAATGGCCTAAGTTCCATTTTTAAAAGCTGTGTCCAGGCCTCTGATGTCGTATTTGCGACACCATGTTCGCAAATGCGACAACATCATCGCAAATGCGAACCTGGGTTCCCTTTGTATGGGTCGTGAATGCGACAATTGGGTCGCAAATGCGGTCTCTGCTATGTTTGCAAATGCGAACAAAAATGTCGCAAACGCGACGGCTGCCCAGCTCAGGCTTCTTCGATTTTGCGAAGCCTTCATTGCAAATGCAATGTTCGCATGCAAACAAATCCTCGCATTTGCGAGACCTGCAACAGCAGCCTAGAACACCAAAAAAATGGAGCAGTTTCACTCCTAACACAGGTCCGAAACTCACCCGAGCCCTCAGGGCTCCACTATGAATACTCACACAAGTCAAACAACACTATACAAACTGGCTCGCACGATCGGAACACTGAAATAACATCAAAAACTAAGAATTACGCCCTAATACCATTTGAATCAAACTTATGAACTTTAAGTTCTTTATTCTACTTCCAACGTGCCGAAACGTACTTATACTACTCGGATGATACCAAATTTTGCGTGCAAGTATTAAATGAGATTAAGGAACTATTCCCGATCTCGAAATTCTGTTTAGACCGCGATATCACCAAAACACGTTACAAACCACAATTATAAAACTTCTAAAAGTTAAAGAATCCAATTTTCACTATTTGGCGCTGAAACGCTCCCGGGTCATCCGAAACCCGCTCCGGACATATGCCAAGTCCGAAATCATTATATGAACCTATTGGAACCGTCAAATCCTGATTCCGAGGTCGTTTACTCAAAATGTTGACCGAAGTAAAACTTGGACTTTTAAGCCAACCTTAAGGAACCAAGTGTTCCGATTCCAACCCAAACTCTTCCAAATCTCGAACCAACTGTCTCTGAAAGTCATAAATCAAAAAAAAAAAGTACGGAAAGTCTTATTTTGGGGCACGGGATTTCCTGAAAGAAAAACGACCAGTCGAGTCATTACAGTATTCCATGGTTTGCATTAATTAAACATAAAACGTTATATCAATTGCTTTTTGGCGGCAGTGATGGTCAGAAACGTTTTGGTAGTGAATTATTCATAATTCTGAACACGGATGAGAATTCTCAAGCATGGTGTTCCCTTAAGAAGTTTTTCCAGTAATGAAATATAGTTATACTTGTTTCATTAAGCTCTTGATAGTTTAAGTCATGGGCAATGAGTCCAACAATGACGAATTGGTTTCTGGTTTCTCATTTATTCAGTTCCGAACGGTGGCTCACAGGAATAATTCAGTTTCTAGTTTTTCTTTTATCAAATATTTGAGGCGTGTGTCGTGACTCACTAGAAAGAGTTAATTGTGTTTGGTCCGATTCTGTAATTGGAAGGCATAATTATATGAGCATATTCTTTTCCTCAGAATGTATACACAAGAATATATGAGTAAATAAATGGTTAACTACGGTGATTCATTTATTTGAAATCATTGAAAGTTCTTAATAATTTGATACATATGAGATGATATCATATATGCGTTAAGAATTTGAGTAATAAATAGTTACCACTAAAGTAGTTTGTTTATTTGAACTCATGAAATTTTTTTAATAAATTTTTACATGTGTGATAATGTGATTATGTCGATTTATGGATTAAGCATTCTGAGTAGAATCCATAAAAATAGTCTATTTATTAGAGTCATTAAAATCTGCTTAATGTACCATGTGAAAATTATTCTTGATAAATCTAGATTAGTGGTGGAGTTTTTAAACTAGAAAAGAGTTTTATCTTTGGGTGCTAGTGAGACCAAATCCATCCATGAGAAGAGATATTGGGATTTTCGTCGAGAAGGAGAAAATATGATATCTTAGGCTCTTGTGTGTTTAGTAAAAGGATAATATAATGCAACGGAGACATTATGTATCCTAGAATTAGTTAGAACATAATATGTGCCTTGAGCTCATAGTATAAGGAGAATGGAAATCAATATCATATTTATTTTAATTGATGAAACAGTTATTCTCCGAGTTTGGTTACAGGCTAGTAGTCATGAATTTGGCGAACTCCAGTTGACCTGAAACTTGGCAGGTTCATCAAAAACGATCTAATGAGAAAAACTCACTGCTATGCGTTTTTCGGCATTTTGAGGTCATTGAGATGGATTTTCAAGCAGTTTAATAAAATTTAATTTGTTATAAATATAAAAAATTATTCTTTACATATCGTATATTTGTTTTAAATATGAAACATGATGATTTAACTTGATATGACATATAACATGTCACGGCCCAAATCCTAACCCAGGTTGCAATGGCGCCCGATACCATTATCAGGAAGCCAACAATTTAACTACTAGTGAGTTCCGTTTATCTTACCAAAATATTTTCCAACACTTATTCAGTTTATGCTTAAATATTTGATAGAACGAATAACTTAGGCAACTTTATGCGAAATAAATAGTCATAAAGTCATAATTAACGATTACACCCAAAAATAATGTCCACTAACGTGTGTGCCAGGAACTGGTGTCACAAGTCTACATGCATCTACTAGAGTAAAATCAAAAGGAATAATAGTGTATCCTACTATCTAAGAAAATTATAGATAGAAATAGCAAAGAAAGGACCCACATTGCTGCTGCAGATCGCCAAGAGAAGTAGCTCACCGTGATGTCCAACCCAAGTATAAGTCAAGGACGAGCTCCGGACCGTTATCCAGATGCACCTGCCTCAAAACCTGTATAATTAAGTACATAAGCATAGCATTAGAACATAAACAATATGTACCCAGTAAGTATCCAGCCTAATCTCGAAGAAGTAGTGACGAGAGGTCGACGTGACACTTACTAGGGTCAAAATAATATGTTTAAAAAGTAAGGCTAAGCAAGGATGGCAATCATGAATAATAATGAAGACATGAACATCAAATATCCTTTACAAATACCTTTATGTGACAAAGTTGTCTAGCATGAAAATTACTTAGTTTTCATTTCTTCATGGTATTTAACAGATACATAATCACAAAACACCCAACATCCAACAAACACATAACATGCCGCAAACATACGGCTAACACAACGCGAAAATAAATGTGCACTGTCGAAGTCTTGAACGGCTCGAACCATAGATGCATTTATTACACCTCTCACGAATCGAACATGGGACGCGGTTGACATAATAGTAGGGCTACCCTGCTTGTGAATCATACATGCGATGCGTGTTCCCATATATATACACATAATTAAAAAGAAATCAAAAAAATTAGTAGAGAATTCACTTACATAGAAGGTTTCAATAATATAAATTTTAGAATGTAACCTCCTAGATGTTCACTTAATAATTCAAGGATATTAGGAAACCTAAATTAAAATTTAAGATTATAGTTACGGCACATAAAGCATGCTTGTGAATCCTAAACCCCCGACATAACATAATAGTAGCTATGCACGGACTCTCGTCACTTTGTGTGTGCGTATCCCCTACAATAATGACATGCAATTATTATATTCACCTATGGGGACAATTCCCTCTTACAACGTTAGAAAGGAGACTTACCTTCGGTCAAGCCTACTTTTCGAGTCACGAACACGCCCGAAACTCTAAATTCGTCGCCCAAGAACTCGAAGCTAGCCAAACATCACATTAACAAGTCAATCTATGCTCAAAAGTCCCTAATTTTCCTACTTAAATGGTCATTTCAACCCAAATTGGAAAATCCTAAAATACACCCACGAGCCCACATGCTCGGATTCCGGAAATTATCGGAGGAAATACAACCATAGCCTAAGGATTAATATTACTTAATTTTTGTATGATTTCATAACTAATTCCTTGGTAAATTCTCATTTTTATTAAAACCCTAGGTCTTACTCTAAACCAATGATTTCTACTAGTTTTGTGTGTTAATCTACCCAAGAATTCAAGTATTAAACTCACTTTATGGAAGGAATTACTTACCTTACAGTAGCTAGGTCGAATCTCTCCTTTGCAAGCTCTCAAAATTTTCCAAGTTGAAGAAAATAGTTCAAGAATGGCTAAATCCCGTATTTTAAACAACCTCACTACCTTCAGATTTTCGCACCTACAGCTTGAGGACCGCATCTGCGGTCTTTCATTTGTGAGAAAAATCTCGCACCTACGGAAAATGGGAAGGGGGCCTATTGTCGCACATGCTGAAGGGAGCCCGCACCTTCGGCTCCGCTTATGTAGGAAATGGCCCTCACCTGCGGAACTGGGCAGCCCCCTCTAAGGCCGTACCTGTGAGGCGTTAACCGCACCTGCGGTCTTCGCACCTGCGGATGGTCCTTCGCAGGTGCAGTCGCACCAGATCTGGTGCACCAGTAGTTCTTCTAAGGCTGGTTTTCGTCTCGCGCGACGTCCGAATGGCATCCGGGCCCACCCGATGCCCCGCCCAAAGATACCAACAAGTCCTAAATAATAATATGGACTCGCTCGAGCCTTCGGAACGTCCGAGACAATGCTAAATCTAAAAATCATACCCCAAAACCTATTGGATCTAATTTAAGAACTTTGAGTTCTTGAATTCACTTTCAACACGCCAAAACATACCTATACTACCCAGAATGACACCAAATTTTGCGAGCAAGTCATAAATGACATAATAGAACTATTCCCGGTCTCGGAATTCTGTTTGTACCTCGATAACACAAAAACGCGTTCCAAACCTCAATTTGAACTCAAAGGAATTCTTATTTCACTATTTGGCGCCGAAACGCTCCTGGGTAATCCAAAACCCGTTACGAACACACGCCCAAATCTAAAATCATCATACAAACCTACTGGAACCTTCGAATCTCGATTCCGAGGTCGTTTACCAAAAATGTTGACCGAAGTCAAACTTAGCCTTTAAGGTAAACCTTAAGGAACTAAGTGTCCCTATACCACTCCAAACTCCTCCAAACCTCGAACTACCCATCCCCGCAAGACATAAATCAGTAAAAGCAACTACCAGGAGTCTCATTTAGGGGCACGGGGTTCTAGAACGCAAAACGACGGTCGGATCGTTACATTCTCCACCTCTTAAATAAAAGTTCGTCCCCGAACAGATCTAGAATCATACCTGGAGTGTTGAACAAGTGTGGATATCTGCTCCGCATGTTCTCCTCAGACTCCCAAGCCGCCTCCTCGTCTAGTTGGCCCCTCCATTGGACCTTTATGTCAGAAACCCTTTTGGACCTCAACTGGCGATCCTACATGTCAATGATAGCAACTTACTCCTCCTCGTAACCCAATTTTTCGTCTAGCTGAATGGTGCTGAAGTCTTTCACGTGAGAGAAGTCGGCGTGGTACCTCCAGAAGCATGGATATACATGAACGACCAGATGAACGGCTGATAAACTGGGAGGTAAAGCAAGCTCATAAACGACCTCCCCAACTCGCCTCAACACCTCGAATAGACCTATGAACATTTGGCCTAGCTTTCCCTTCTTCCCAAACCTCATAATACCCTTCATCCGCGAGACTTTCAACAACACCTCTCTCCCTGCAAAAATGATGCATCACGCTCTTTTTGATCCGAGTAACTCTTCTGTCTGGACTGTGCTGTGGGAAGCCTCTCCTGAATTAACTTGGCCTTCTCTAAAGCATCCTTCAACAGATTGGTGCCATATAACTTAGCCTCACCAGGCTCAAACCACCCGATGGTAGAACGACATCGTCGACCATACAAAGCCTCAAATGGAGCCATATCAATGATGGACTTATAACTGTTATTATAAGCAAACTCCGCCAAAGGCAAGAACTGGTCCCACTGACCTCCAAAGTGAATCACACATGCTCTGAGCATGTCCTCCAATATTTGAACTGTTTGCTCCAATCGCCCGTCGATCTGAGGGTTGAATGTTGTGCTGAGATCTACCCGGATGCCTAACTCACTCTATACTGCTCTCCATAAATGTGAGGTGAACTGAGGACCTCGATCTGATATAATGGACACAGGAACACTGTGCAACTGAACTATCTCCCGAATGTAGATCTGGCCAACCTCTCTGAAATGTAAGTAGTAGCTACTGGAATGAAATGTGCCGACTTGGTCAACCTGTCCATAACAACCCACACCACATCAACCTTCCGCAAAGTCCGAGGAAACCCAACTATGAAGTCCATAGTGATGCGCTCCCATTTCCACTCAGATATCAGCATCTGCTGAAGTAGGCCTCCTGGACTCTCGTGCTCATACTTAACCTTCTGGCAATTAAGACATCTATCCACATACTCCACTATATCTTTCTTCATTCGTCTCCACCACTAGTGCTGTCTCAAGTTACGATACATCTATGTAGCACTAGGATGTATAGAATACCGTGAACTGTGAGCCTCTTCTAGAATCCTATCCCTTAGGCCATCAACATTAGGGACACATAAGCGACCCTGAAGTCTCAAAACACCACCCTCGCCAACAGAAACCTCCTTGGCTCCACCCTGTAAGATTATCTCCCGGAGAACTGCCAAGTGTATCATCAAAAAGTCGAGCCTTGATCTCCCCCAATAATGAAGACTGAGCAACGACACGCGCAAGAACTCGACTGGGCTCGGAAAGGTCTAACCTCACCAGGCAATTAGCCAAGGAATGAATGTCCAAATCGAGAGGTCTCTCCTATGCTAAAATGAAAGCCAAGCTACCTATACTATCCGCCTTCCTGCTTAAGGCATCTACAACCACATTTGCCTTGCCCGGATGATAAAAACTAGTAATGTCATAATCCCTCAATAACTCAAGCCATCTACGCTGCCTCAGATTAAGATACCTATGTTTGAACAAGTGCTGCAAGTTGTGGTCGTCCCTATAAACCTCACAAGGCACCCCATACAAGTAGTGCCTCCAAATCTTAAGATCATGAACAATCGCCGCCAACTCCAAATCGTGCACGGGATAATTCTTCTCATGAACCTTTATTTGACATGAATAATATGCAATAACTCGCCCCTCCTGCATCGGCACACATCCCATACCAATGCGTGAAGAGTCGCAATAGACTATATACATCCCAGAACCGAAAGGCAACACAAGAACCAGTGCTGATGTCAATGTTGTCTTGAGCTTCTGAAAGCTCACCTCATACTCGTCGGACCATCAGAATAGGGCGTTCTTCTAGGTCCATCTAGTTAGAGGAGCTGCAATGGATGAAAAACCCTCCACAAATCGGCGATAATAACCTGCCAGACCCAAGAAACTCCTGATCTCTATCGCTGAAGTAGGGCATGGCCAACTCTGGACTGCCTCAATCTTCTTAGGGTCCACCTTGATACCCTCTCCGCATACCATATTTCCCAAGAATTCCATAGAATCCAACCACAACACACACTTGGAGAACTTAGCATATAGCTTTTGATCTTGCAAAGTCTGGACCACAACTCTCAAATGTTGCTCGTGCTCCCCTAGGCTACGTGAGTAAATCAGAATGTCATCGATAAAGACAATGACAAAAGAATCAATATAAGGCCTGAACACCCTGTTCATCAAATCCATAAATGCTGTTGGGGCGTTAGTCAAGTCAAAGGACATCATCAGGAACTCGTAATGACCATATCTCGTACGAAAGGCAATCTTCGGAACACCCGAGTCCTGAATCTTCTGCTGATGGTATCTCAAGTCAATCTTAGAAAATACCCGAGCACCCTACAACTAGTCAAACAAATCATCGATACGCGACAATGGGTACTTGTTCTTAATGGTGACCTTGTTCAAATGGCGATAGTCAATACAAATCCGTATAGTCCCATCCTTTTTTTTCACAAATAACACTGGAGCACCCCACGGTAACACACTCGGTATGATAAAACCCTTTAGCCAACAACTCCTCATGTTGTTCTTTCAATTCTTTCAATTCCTTCGGAGCCATGTTGTATAGGGGAATAGAGATAGGCTGGGTGCCTGGAGCTAACTAAATGCAAAAATCAATGTCACGATCCGGTGGCATGCCTGGAATGTGTGAAGGAAATACAGCACCAAACCCTCAAACTACTGGCATTGAATCAATCGTCGGCAACTCGGCGGTGGTGTCCTGCACATAAGCAAGATAAGCCAAACAATCCTTCTTGACTATACGTCAAGCCTTCAGGAAAGAAATAACCCGACTGGCTGCACTGACTGAGGAACCTCTCCACTCTAATATCGGCAACTCAAGCATGGCTAGAGTAACCGTATTGGCATGGAAATATAAGACAATATGACGAGGGGATAACCAATCCATGCCCAGGATGACCTCAAAATCAGTCATATCAAGTAACATGAGGTCCGCTCTGGTCTCGAACCCACATAATGTAACCACACAAGACTAATAAATCCGGTCCACAACCACAAAATCACCCACATGAGTGGACACATAAACAGGAGTGCCCAAGGACTCACGAGGAATATCTAATAAATGAGCAAACAAAGCTGATACATATGAATAAGTGGATCTTGGATCAAATAATACGATGCATCTCTACCGCATACTGAAATAATACCTGTGATCATGGGATCTGAGGCCACTGCATCTGGTCTGGCCGGGAAAGCATAGAATCTAGCTGGAGCGCCAGACAACTGGCCTCCACCAGAATAAATAAGAGCTGACTGGGCTCCCCCTGCCTGGCCTCCACCTCTAGGACGACCTCTACCAGCCTGTCCTCCACCTCTTGGTGGACGAACTACTGGTGTTGAATTCATAAGATGATGATTCTGATGCACGACCTTGCCCCGAAGCCTGGGACAAGTCCTCTTAATATGTCCTGTATCCCCACACTCATAACAACCTCTCAGCACCATAGTCTGCTGCCCTGAAGAACTCTGAATAACTAGAGAATGATATGAACGGCATGGCACTGAAATATGGACTGGAATACCCCCGATGACCAGAATACCCGCCGGAAGAACCCTGAATGACTGGAGGATGGTAAGAACTCTCCATGATAGCTCCGAAATAAGGCCTCGTAGGAGTACCTACAGGAGGTGGTAGGGGTGCTGAATATGGGGGCCTACTAGGCTGGCCCCTACCAAACTGATCTCTGCACCTGGCTGGAGCACCTCTGAAATCTCCAGAAAATCTAGCTTTCTTATCCTGCTGCCCCTGCTCTCTGCTCCTCGACCGATAACCCTCAATCCTGCGAGCAATCTCTACCACAAGCTGATAAGGAGTCCCCATCTCCACCTCTCGGTCCTTGTTGGCCCTAATACCTGAGTGCAACCCAACTACAAAGCTCAGCACTCTCTCAGCGTCAGAAGGAAGTATCATGAGTGCATGACAAGACAGCTCAGAAAACCTAGCCTCGTAGTCAGTCACTGACATCTTACCCTGCTCCAACTACTCAAATTGATACCGCAACTCTTTCCTCTTAGAGGGTGGGATATATCTTTCCAGGAATAACTGAGTGAACTGGTCCCAAGTGAGGGGAGGAGAATCTGTCGGTCTGCCAAGAATGTAGGACTGCCACCATCTGCGGGCCCTGCCCTCTAGCTGGAAAGTGGTGAAGTCTACCCCATGGGACTCCAGTATCCTCATGTTGTGCAGTCCGTCCCTACACCTATCAATAAAATCCTGGGCGTCCTCATGACGCTTGCCTCTAAAGACAGGAGTGTGGAGTCTGGTCCATCTGTCTAATAGCTTCTGCGGATCGCCGTTCGCAGCTGGTCTGGGCTCAAGTGCTGCTGCTACTAGCTGGACCTCGCCCATAGGTAGTGTACTCGGGGTCTGGTATACTGCTACTGCATGTCCTGCGGCCTGGGCAGTAGGGGTCTGTGCTCCCCCTCTCGCTTGGGATGTGGCCGGATCCACTATAAATAAACCAGCCTGAGTCATGGTGTCCATGAATCACATCATACAGCCCATGACCTCCTAAAATACCGGCACCGTCATGAAGTCTAATGGGGCAGGATCTGCGGTGGGCACCTTGCCCTACTCCTCAGTGATGTGATCCTCTGCAGGATCTGCTAGCGGTGCAACTAGAACAGCTCTGGGACGCCCTCGGGCCAGTTCCCTCCCCCGACCTCTCCCACAACCTCGTTCGGTGGGGGTAGCGGCCCCTCCCAGGTCTGGAATATCGGTTGTGCGTGTCCTCACCATCTGTGAGAGAGTAGAAGAGTGATATCAACATACTATCAACTGCATGATAGAAGGTGAATAAAGAGAGATTTTCTAACACCCTATAGCCTCCTGAAGATAAATACAGACGTCTCTGTACCGATCCGCAAGACTCTATTGGGTTTGCGTGTAACTCATGAGACCTACGTAAACCTAGAGCTCAGATACGATGTTGTCACGACCCAAATCCTAACCCATGTCAAGATGGCCCCCGATACCATTATCAGGCAAGCCAACAATTTAACTACTACTGAGTTCCATTTATCTTATCACAATATTTTCCAACACTTACTCGGTTTACATTTAAATATTTGATAGACCGAATAACTTAGGAAACTTTATGCAAAATAAATAGTCATAAAGTCACAATTAACGATTACATCCCAAAAATGATGTCTACTAACGTGTGTGCCAAGAACTGGTGTCACAAGTCTACAAGCATCGTGTCACGACCAAATTTCAGAGTCGTGATGGCCCCTGTCGTGGAACCAGGCAAGCCACTCATTTTATCTAACTAAAACAAATTCCCATAAAATGTCCCTTTTAACAGATTCTGAAATTTATAATAAAATAATAAATCCAGTATTTTGGGAAAACAGTTTATAAAACTCAAAGACCAAACCCTACTAACCCCGAATCCAGTGTCACACAGTCATGAGATGCTAATACTAAATAAAATCAAAAGAAATAACTAAAATAGTCTGAAAATAAATGCGACAGGTAGGAATGAAAGAGAAGACGAGACCACGGTCGCCAGCTGCTACCTCGTCAACTCTGATGAAACTAATTTGCTCCCCGACTCGAGCTGAATTCCTATATACCTGGATCTGCACACAAGGTGCAGGGGGTAACGTGAGTACACCAACTCAGTAGTAACGAAACCAAACTACGGGCTGAGAGGTAGTGGCGGACTAAACCTTCGACAATTCGAACAAAAGCATATATAAATTGGACATGATAGTAATATATCAAGAAATAAATACGATGTATCAAGATATGTTTGTAACAATGCATATTAGCATGAATGCATATGGAATCATGAATGATGTGTACTCATTAATCGAGCTCTCATAAGGTGGTCCACTCAGTACTAGAACACGGCCCTTAGGCCCAGGTAAGTCCATCCCGGATATTACATAAACACGAGTAAGACAGTCACCAAGTACTGAGGAAAACGACTAATCCAGTCCCCGCAAAGAAATCCATCTCCGGAACATAATAACCACGGAGAAATCCATCTCCGGAACATAACAACCATGGAGAAATCCACCTCCAGAACATAACAACCACGGAGAAATCCATCTCCGGAATATCTGTGCGCTCACTGGGGATGTATAGACTCCGGAGGTGCTCCTTTCATCCCAAGCGCTATATCAAGCCAACGAATGCCTGATTTCAGGATCGCTGCGGTGTGCACTCCGACCTCATGATTGTCTCAATCTAGGCTCTAAGCCTCCCTCAGTCAGTACCTTCCAGTCTCACTTAGAATGCTCTAACATATGCAATGCAGCCCAAGCAAATGATAATATAAATAGACTAGCAACTTACGAGACTGAGGCATGAAACATATACTATAACAGGACTGAGTACATGAAAGCAATAATCACAGATAGAGATAGCAACAATCGACCATTCCGGTCTAAACACATCGGCGTGAAGCCTTAACATTTATACTTAGCATGATTTCTATTTTGTTTCAGGCAATTACCACCTTCACAGTACAATATCAATCTGGGATAACCAATAGACAGTGCCATGGGATGAACCAGGCTACAAATATTCGGTAAACGCCCGCATACCCGTCACTTGGCAAGTGTGTCACCTTAATTAACAACAGTTATCAAATCGTTTGGGGTTTCGGACCCTCAGTTCCAAGTTTGGAAGCGTTACTTACCTCAAAACCGGCTAACACACTACTCCGAAATGCCCTTGCCTCTAAGTTCGGCCTCCAAGTGCTCCAAATCTACCAAGTTCAGATTTTTATCATCAATAAATGCATAAGGAACAATTACCAATTGAAAATATCAAATTCACCCAAAAATCCGAAACCGGAAAAAACCTGCCCCCGGGCCCACGTCCCAAAATCTAGAAACTTTTATACCAAACTGTTCTTCGTCCTCTCACGAGTTCGTACATATAAAGAACACTAAATTCGGAGTCCAAATGACCCCTCAAATCACCATTTTAAATATTCCAATTCCCAAGCCCTAATCGCCCAAATTTACACTGACTTTTCCCTAATTTTCACCATAATTCCGACCTTTAATCACATGTAAACGATTTTAGAGTCCAAAGATCTTACCTTGGTGAAGAACTATCGAATTCCCTCTTCAAAACCCTTCAAAAAGTTCAAACCCGGATGAAATATTCAGAAAGATGGGTAAAATTCGCAAAGGCTGGTTTTTATACCTTCTGCCCAGTGATCTCGCACCTGTGATAACTTACTCGCACCTGCACCGTCGCAGGTGCGATGCCCCTTCTGCACCTGCGATCTCCCCTGGGATCTAAAAATTTCCGCACCTGCGATACATATTTTGCACCTGCGACATCGCAGGTTCGACAAACTCCTCGCACTTGCGGACCTTTCCTACACAGTCAGAACTTTGCACCTGCGACTTCTCCTTCCGCTCCTACGTAATCGTACCTGCGACTCCCCTTCCGCAAGTGCGAAAACACCAGCAAACCAACACACAACATATTTCCCTAAGGCCAAAAATGCCCGATAACCACCCGATATCAAACTCGAGCCCCTCGGGACCCCAACCAAAGTTACCACCATGTCCCATAACATCATTCAAACTTAGTCGCACTCTTAAAACACAAAACCTAACATCAAAACACCAAATTTACATTGGATTCAAGCCTAAGAAGTTTGAAACTCCTAAAATTTGCCAACTACGCTGAAACCAACCAAAACACCTCCGATTTACCTAAAATTTTGTAGACATATCCAAAATGACATTACGAACCTGTTCCAACTTCCAGAATTCCATTCTGACCCCGATAGCCTATTCTTCACTGCCGACCGAAAATCGCCAAAAACTAACTTTCGCCAATTCAAGCCTAATTCTACACGGACATCACAAAAATATCCCGAACACACTCCTAAGTCCCAAATCACCTAACGAAGCTATCAAATCCATAAAATCCGCATTCCGAGGTCATTTACCAATAAGTCAACTCTCAGTTGACTTTTTCCATTATAAGGATATCTCTTAAAGACTAAGTTACTGAATTCTCATTTAACCATTCCGATTTCAAGCCTATTGACTCTAACACCTCAATAATAGGATAACCAATCTATAACAAGTCGATAAAAGTAATTTAAATGCAATTTTTTCATAACGACAGGCCGGGTCGTTACACATCTAATAGAGTAATATCAAAAGGAATAATAGTGTGTCCTACTGTCTGAACAAAATATAGATAGAAATAGAAAATAAATGCTCCACAGTGCTGCTAAAGATCGCCAAGAGAAGCGGCTCATCGTGAAGTCCAACCCAATTATAAGTCAAGGACGAGCTCCGGATTGATACCCAGATGCACCTGCCTCAGAACCTATACAATTAGGTACAGAAGCGTAGCATCAGTACATAAATAATATGTACCCAGTAAGTATCCCGCCTAATCGCGAAGAAGTAGTGACGAGAGGTCGACGTGTCACTTATTAGGGTAAAAATAATATGTTTTAAAAGTAAGGCTAAGCAGGGATGGCAATCATGAATAATAATGAAGACAGGAACATCAAATTTAGGTGCCAAGTTCTCTAGCATATAAATTACCTATTTTCATTTCTTCATGGTATTTAACAGATACATAATCACATAACACCAAACATCCAACAAATACATAACATGCCGCGAACATAAGGCTAACACAACGCGAAAATAAATGTGCACTGCCGAATGGTCGAACGGCTTGAACCATAGATGCATCTATTACACCGCTCACAAATCGAACGTGCGACCCGATTGACATAAAGTAGGGCTACCCTGCTCGTGAATCATACATGCGACACGAGTTCCCATATATATACACATAATTAATAAGAAATCAAGAAATTTAGTAGAGAATTTACTTACAGAGAAGGTTTCAATAATATAAATTTCAGAATGTAACCTCCTAGATGTTCACTTAATTATTCAAGGATATTAGGCAACCTAAATTAACATTTAAGATTATAGTTACGGCACATAAAGTATCCTAGTGAATCCTAAACCCCCGACATAACAAAATAATAGCTACGCACGGACTCTCGTCACTTTGTGCGCGCGTATCCTCAACAATAATGACATGCAACTATTATATTCACCTATGGGACAATTCCCTCTTACAAGGTTAGAAGGAGACTTGCCTCGGGTTAAGCCTACTTTCCGAGTCAAGAACACGCCCGAAACTCCAAATTAGTCTCCCAAGAACTTGAAGCTAGCCAAACATCACATTAACAAGTCAATCTATGCTCAAAAGTCCCTAATTCTCCTACTTAAATGGTCATTTCAACCCAAATTGGAAAATCCTAAAATACACCCCTGGGCCCACATGCTCGAATTCCGGAAATTTTCGGAGGAAATACTTACCCATAGCCTAAGGATAATTATTATATAGTTTTTGTATGATTTCATAACTAATTCCTTGGTAAATTCTCATTTTTATGAAAACCATAGGTCTTACTCTAAACCCATGATTTCTACTAGTTTTGTGTGTTAATCTACCCAAGAATTCAAGTATTAAACTCACTTTATGGAAGGAATTACTTACCTTACAGTAGCTAGGTCGAGTCTCTCCTTTGCAAGCTCTCAAAATCGTCCAAGTTGAAGAAAATGGTTCAAGAATGGCTAAATACCATATTTTAAACAACCTCACCGCCTTTAGCTTTTTTGAACTTGTGGCTCGAGGACTGCATCTGCGGTCTCGCATCTGCGAGAAAAATCTCGCACCTACAGAAAATGGGAAGGGGGCCAGTGGTCACATCTGCGGAAAGGAGTACGCACTTGCGGCTTCGCTTTTGCGGGAAATGGCCCGCACATGCAGAACTGGGCAGCCCACTCTAAGGCCGCACCTACTAGACGTTGACCACACCTGCGGTCTTCGCACCTACGGCTGGTCCTTCGCAGGTGCGGTCTTACCAGATCTGGTGCACCAGCAGTTCTTCTAAGGCTGGTTTTCACCTTACGCGACGTCTGAATGGCATCTGGGCCTACCTGAGCCCCCGCGCAAATATACCAACAAGGCGTAAATCATAATATGGACTTGCTCGAGCCTTCAGAACGTCGGAAACAACGCTAAATCTAAAAATAATAGCCCAAAACCTATTTGATGTAATTTAAGAACTTTGAGTTCTTGAATTCACTTTCAACACGCCGAAGCGTACCTATACTACTCGGAATGACACCAAATTTTGCGAGCAAGTCATAAATGACGTAATGGAACTATTATCGGTCTCGGAATTCCGTTTGGACCTCGATAACTTAAAAACACATTCCAAACCTCAATTTGAACTTAAGGGAATTCGTTTTTCACGATTTGGCGCTGAAACGCTCCCGGGTCATCCAAAACCCGTTCCGAACACACGCCCAAGTCCGAAACCATCATACGAACCTACCAGAACCTTTGAATCTTGATTTCAAGGTTGTTTACCAAAAATATTAACTAAGTGTCCCTATACCACTCCAAACTCCCCCAAACCTCGAACCACCCGTCCCCGCAAGATGTAAATCAGTAAAAGCAACTACGGGGAGTCTCATTTAGAGGAAAGGGGTTCTAGAACACAAAATGACCGGTCGTGTCGTTACATAACAAAAATGCAAATCATGGATTTAATCCTAAATACGCCAAAAATAACTAATTCGAATTTGGTCTAGTGTTGGTGATCATCATCTCCAATTGACTTGAAATTTGATGGGTTCATCGGAAATAACCTGATAAGAAATACTCACTGCTATGTAGTGAATTATGTTGTATTTCAGTAGTTCAGGGTCATTTAAATGGGCTTTGGCCGTTTGCGAGATTAAAATGTGATTTAGATATGAAAAGTCATTCATTTTATGTCAATCTTATTTTGTTAAATCATGAACATGATGACTCATGTTTATTTTATATGAACTGATTTATGGTTGGAATGTATGCAATATTTTAAATTCCTAAAAATGCATGGTAGCTTTTCAAATTTGGTTGTTGATTTGAAGATCATGACTTTTATGATCTCCAATTGACCTGAAATTTGGTAAGTCTATCGGAAAACCCTGGCAAATAATACTTTATTTTGTGCAGTGAATAACATTAATTTGGTGTTTCATAACTACCTAGATGGTTTTTTTAGCATTTTGTGAATTTTGGAACTTAATCCTTAGAGAAAATTTCATGGTTGTGATCAAGTGGTGATAGGAATTAACCCCTATGGTCTCATCCACTATTTATTTACAGTGAGATAATAAATTTGCTCTTCGAATTTAGGTCTTCCTCCATATCAGATTAATTTATTATGAACTTACCGAGTATAATTACTAGTATTTGATAACATGTATTGACTCTCCATCTGAGTTTATACGTTGAATCAATTTTGTAATTATAATACAACCATGAGTAAGTGGTGATATAAATATATTTATATGGTTGTTTTCCTGTTGTATTGTATTGTTATCCAGATACAATGTTTGTTTTGATTGTTAATATAAAACTGATTGTATCTTATTTTTAAATCCATCGTTCCGGAACAATCAAAAACCCCATTTTATGAAATAACCAAATCGGTGGGGTGGGATTGTTACTTATTTTTCTTTCCAATTACGCCCATACTTATTATTGTATATTTCAATATTACCCTTTACCCTATTATTTATATTATAAGCAATTTGTCTCCATCTTCTTTCTGCCGTGCAACTACTCAACTACGTATTTCCCTTAGTTTTCCCTGGTTAACTACGTCAACTACATCAACTACTTCATCTCGTTCCAAACAAGAGTTTTCCCTGGTTAGTTTTCCATCTCTTTTCTTGTGTATTTTCCCTGGTTAGTTCATCTATGATTTTTGCAAACTATATGTTCTGGTGATATAATTTATCAAGTTAATATCATGGATTAAAGTGCAGCATCGAGTTATTAGTGTGATACAGTCAAAACCAACAAGAAATATAAAACATGAATTATGTGTGGCTTCTGTTGTAACAATAACCCATGTACTAATCTATGAACCATGAAGTACATAGTATGTAGCTTCTCTAGATGAAACCAGTAATATTCTTCAAAAATATTTAATATATTTATTTTCAAAAATATAAGCAAATAATTTTTGGTATCACTAACAGAGAGAAAGAATCCTAAAGCTTAGAAAAGGTAAGATATGATAGAAACTGAGATAATGTAATAGCAGAAGTGCAAAAGTTAGAGAAGAAAAGCTATAACGACTCGACCGGTCGTTCTGTAGAAATTTAATTATTATTCCTATTTTTGCCTTGTCATAAGTTGGTTATACAGTTTATGATGTGTTAGAGTCTGTTGGCTCGGAATCGGAATGGTTGTAGTGAGAACTTAGCCATTTAGTCTTTAAAAAAAATAGCCTTATAGTTGGAAAAGTCAACTAAGAGTTGACTTATTGGTAAATGACCTCGGAATGAGGATTTTATTGTTCGGATAGCTTTGTTAGGGGATTTGGGACTTAGGAGTGTGTTCAGAATATTTTTGGGATGTCCGGTGTAGAATTAGACTTGAATTGGCGAAAGTTAGTTTTTGGTGATTTCCGGACGGCAGTGGAAAATATAGATATCGGGGTCGGAATGGAATTCCTGAAGTTGGAACAGATTCGTAATGTCATTTTGGATATGTCTGCAAAATTTCAGGTCAATCGAAGTTGTTTGGGATAGTTTTGGCATCTTTGGTGATTTTAGAAATTTCAAAGTTCTTAGGCTTGAATATGATGTTATTTTTAGTGTTTCGGGAGTACAACTAAGTTTGAATGATTATATATGATATGTTGGTATATTTGGTTGGGGTCCCAAGGGGCTCGGGATTGATTTCGAATGGTTAACGGGAAGTTCGGAGTTGGAAATTTGCAGCAAATAGCTACTGGTGTGAATTCACTGTTGTTTCCGCACATGCAGATGTTTGATCGCAGGTGCGTGCCCGCAAGAGCGGAAGAAGGATCCACAGGTGCGAGATTTGTCCAGCCAGGGAAAAGGTCGCAGATGCGGATAGGGGGCCGCACATGCGAAGTCGCAGGTGCGGAATGTCAGTCATAGATGTGGAGTTAGGCCGTTTAATGAAAAATCACAGGTGCGGTTGATTTGACGGCACGTGCGGAACCCCAGAGAAAAAAGTATAAATTGGAAATCCTCCGCGACCATTAGACCTTTTAACACCATTTTTCAACGGGAAAAGAGTTTGGAGGCGATTTTGAAGACGGGAAATCAGCGTTCTCCATTGAGGTAAGTATTTGGACCCTAAAACTCGATTATAGGTGATTAAATATAACATAAGTGTTAAATTCATTAAAATCAGTAGAAAAAGGTGGAGTTAAGGCTTTAGATTATGAGACCTTTAGGGGTCGATTTGAGGGGTCAAACGAAATCTGATTTTAGCGTTCTTATATGTACGAACTCGTGTAATGATTAAGAACATTTTGGTATAAAATTTGTCGAGTTCTGAGACGCGGTCCAGGGGGTCGGGTTTTGCCTAATTTTGGGGTTTGAGCTAAATTTGGTACTATTCATTTCTTAAGCATAATTTGATGATAAAATATGAATTTGGTAGATTTGGAGCATGCAGAGGCTGAATTTAGAGGCAAAGGCAATGCGGAATAGTATTTTAGTCGGTTTTGAGGTAAGTAACATTTTCAAACATGGTTATGAGGGTTAAAAACCCCGAGCTAAATGATTTATGATTATAATCGAGGTGACATGCATGCCAAGTGAAGGGCGTGCAGGCGTGCACCGAGTATTTGTGGCCTGGCTTATCCCATGGCACCTTTTAGTGATTATTCCATGATGATATATGTGCTTCTATTAATGTGGTAATTGTGAACATGTTAGGAATCATGTTAAGTTTAAATTCTAGGCTTCACGCCGAAAATGCTGAGACCCGAGTGGTCGTATATTACTGTCTCATTTTGTGATTATTTGATTTCATATACTTAGTCCTGTTATATAATATCACTTCATAGCTCAGTCTAAGTATTGTTAATTATATGCATATTTATCATTGTTTCGGGCTGATGATGCATATGTGATCCATGTGAGCGAGACTGAAGAGTAATGACTGAGTGAGGCCGAGAGCCTGTTATTGAGACAGTTATGAGAACAGACTGCACACTGCAACGATATTTAAATCATGCCTTCGTTGGCTTGATATGGCGCTTGGGCCACTAGGGCCCCTCCGGAGTCTCTACACCCCCAGTGAGGCATTGATGTTGAAGGATGGATTTTCCTTGTTCATGGATCATGTCCTAAATGGATATTATGTGAGGGATGGATTTTCCCTAGGCATGGATCCTGTCAGAAGTGGTCATTATGTGAGTGATGGATCGTCCCTGAACATGGATCTTGTCCGAGTGTTGTATTCCGAAGATGGAGTTTCTCCGTGGGGATGGATTGGCCTATTTCTTCAGTATGGAGTGACTACGGCCACCAATGATTATGTACATTCCGGGATGGGCTTCTCCCTGGGCCTGAGGGCCATATACGGTACTGAATGGACTGTTGTGTGAGGGTTGTGAGCACTATGTGCATATCCACACTAGTTTCATACGTATATTTTTATGATGGCATGTAGAGTATACTAGCATACTTGGCATATTTACTCATTCTGATAAACTGTAAACATGCCTAAATTTTGTACGCTGATGATTTAATTATTGAGGTTTAGTCCGTCACTACCTCTCAGCCCTTAGTTTGGGTTTGTTACTTCTGAGTTAGTGTACTCACGTTACCCCCTGCACCTTGTGTGCAGATCCAGGTACACCGGGACCCGGTAAAGGATATTGAGCAGCTTTCAGAGTTTTTATTAGAGTTGTCGAGGTAGCAGATAACGATCACGACCTCGTCTTCTCTTTCTTATTCTACCTGTTGCACTTATTTTGAGACTATGTTGTCTATTTCTTCATTCTTTAATAGCAGCTCATGTCTGAGTGACACCGGATTCGGGGTTGGAGATTTTAATTTTTGTTTCAAATATTATTTTTAAACTTCAGACTCTTAGTATTATCAATAAATTCATTTAAAAATCGCACTTTTACTTGAAATTTAATTTAGCTTAAAAACAAAGGGGCGGTTTTCCTGGTTCCACGACAGGCGCCATCGCGACTCTGAAATCGGATCGTGACAAGATGGTATCAGAGCTCTAGGTTAAATAGGTGTCACCAGTCATGAGCAGGTCTAGTAGAGTGTTGCGGATCGGTACGGAGATGTCTGTACTTATCTTCGAGAGGCTACATACCCCTTAGGAAAAATCTCACATTCTTGAACTCTTGTCGTGCGAATCCATTACTTCAACCTGAAGTGTAATTATTTGAGCTCCTTTCATGTATTTGAACGCGCACGTGAGCACTCGGTATCAGCTGTGCATCGATGGCTTATGACTTTCATGAATGGGATGTGATTTTAGCATGTTTGGGGCCAATATGGAGGACTTAAGCCGGATTTTTGTCTGTGGCTTGAATGCCGAGATTTCGTTTGTGTGAGCACATGTATTTGGGGACTTATATATCCGTTGGTGTCCTTATTGCCGGTACATGGTGACGACATGTCTATGTGGTGAGGATGATTTTAGGGTGAGATGTGTTTATATTGCTTGAGTGTGATAAAAAGGGATTGGCTGGATATGTAGCGAGAACCGTTGGGTGTTTCACTTCTGTCTGGATATAATTTGGGAGGTTTAATGGTTTGAGTTATGTATGAGCTTATGAAATATTTAGTTGAATCCCAATGCGGTATTGTGGCAGTGATAGCATATGGTCATTGAGAGTTATTGCTTGTTTTGATCTATGGATTTGAGCCAAGTGGGGGAGTGTGTTATGTATTAGTTCGTTGCCCGGTTATGTGTTGTATTGGTTTTAGTTTGAGGTATACTGCTGAATCAGTTATGACATGCAGAGGTGGAGTCTGAGAAGACTCGAGTAACGGAAAGTTTTGGATACCGGTGGTAATGTACTTTATTGGTAGATGGGTTTTATCGAATGACTGAGTTGTAGCTGTAAATGGTGTAGTGTGTACGGAGTAGGAATTTTCTTGGTTGCTTTAAAGTGTGGGTTACTTCCTAGGATGTCGGTGCAAATGAGGTCAGGTCGTTGGATTTGTTTGATCAGTTTAATTAAGATTTGTGTAGAGTGGATGACTCTCGAGAATGGTTCTGATGGATTCAAGGTTTATATATGACGGTTGGAAATATTCAAGATGTGTAATTGGCTAGAACTGAGATTTATGTTGGAGGGTGTCAAGACTTGTGGCATTTCTACATTATCATGTATTCTTCATATCAGTATCAGGTAGGTGAAGGTAATGGCGTTAGATTCGCAGGAAGTCTCTTCAGGGTAAGTATTTTGAATTAGGTGCTTCTAGGGATATTCGAGAGAGTATTCAACGACTTATGAGCTTTATACTGTATGGTCTTATGCTTGGGTCTCGTGTGGTGAGTCTAGGTTGAGAATTGCAGTATTATGACAAGGAGAATTATTAATTCGACGGTAAGTCATAAGGAACTTGGATAAATAGGACAACTTTGTAGTGGGTCGGATCGACATGGTAAGGGATATGGTTAGTTCTTTGGGTGCTTATGACGCAATGAATTTCTACATGTGTTTCCTAGCAATGCTCTTGGGTGTTGGTGACCTGCGTAGCGCGGCTGAGTTAGAAGGATTCAGTTCTGACGGTTTGGTGTTGTACAAATGGTATTCGAATAGTTCCTGATGGTTTCTACCACAGTCAGGGATGTGTATTTTCTACTGGCATGAGGAGCATGAGAGGTATAGTGATTTTGCTTCTAGATGGGATAAAATATAAGTTCTTGGCTAGTTGAGTACATAGTTGCTTGTGGATCGGAAGGGGTTATGACGTTTCCATATTTATCATAGGATGGCATGGTGTATACGGTACGTGGTGTAGAGTCGAGATTTGCATGTGTGAGTTCACGGTTCAGTTTTGGAAGGAAGGTCAAAATTCTTAGGCAGCATTGGCAGTTTCAGATGACTAAGTAAATAATATCTATTGGTGGCTTGAAGTATTTTATGTGGACTAGTATTTCGGTGGGATCACTCATATTAGAGGAGTTATGTGGAGGTACGATCCTCGGTGTCAGATTCATGTGTTTTGGTTTTACGATGATCATGGTGTTGTGATGGTAAGTGTTAATGGTGGAATAGTCCTCTCGTGTGAATCTTTTCTATGATTTGAGTTCGTGGGATATTACTATTGAGTGCACGAGTTGCACATGAAATGTCTTTTGATTGAATTGATGCATCATGTCATCAAAGTGGTCGTAATGGGTGAGAAGAGGTCATTGGACCTAGAATTAATATTGTCAGAATTGTCTACAGCATAGTTGGAAGGATAAATATCGGGAATCGGCTTAGAAATTTGCTATAATTCCTGTTTGGGAAGGGGGAGCTTCATATCTGACAGATCGGACGAATGGTTGTTAGTTTCTACGGGTTTCTGTCAGCATCGGTAGTATATGAAAGTGTTAGAGTGAGGCTGCGGGCCAATATTGTGAGTGATTTATGCCATGATGTGGCTGGCCAAGAGCCAATATTGTGAGTGATTTATGCCATGATGTGGCTGGACGAGTGTAAATATTATGAGTGATTTATGGCATGATGTGGCTTATTAAAGCGCTTGGGTTGTAGGAGCTCCGCCGGAGTCTGTACACCCCTAGTGAGCGCAGGTACCTACTAAGTGCGAGTGATGCCCGCGGGGCTGATACTGAGTGACTGTGAGGTTGCATGCTGGGCTGATACTGAGTGAATGTGAGGTTGCCCGCTGGGCTGAACTGAGTGATTGTGAGGTGCTGAGGGAAATTGTTACGAGAAATGATTATGGACCGAGGGGCAGATTTATGATGATTTTACTGAGTTTTTTTATTGTGATTCATTTCGTTCTTCAAACTGATTTTACTGAGATTTTTACTGATATAGAATTAAATTATACTGGTTTCAAAGGATTTCTGGAAATTGGTTTTCGAACTTATGTATTTGACGAATACATTATTGTGACCTTGTGTTTTACTATTTTTCTGAATTGGTGTATCTGTGTTGTGTGCTTCTTATTTCTCAGACTGTGATTTAATTTCATTACTATTGAGTTGGTGTACTCATCATTACTCCCTGTGCCTCTGTGCAGAGATTTCGGTACCGATTCGGAGTAGTAGCTGTCTTTGTTCGTATTCAGCAGCTTACGAGATTTTGAGGTGGCTGTTCAGCGTCCACAACTTCTCCATTTCCCTTCCTTTATTAGTATCAGTGTTTATTTCATAGACATTGATTAAGACATTAGTAGAGTTAGTTTATTTTCTTAGATGGTCATGATTATTGACTCCAGTCTTGGGAGGATTTTTTAAAATGTTAGATTATTATTGGGGCGTAAAGACTTAAAGAAATTATTTTATGCTTTGTAATTGTTTGTTTTTGATTAATTAAACATTATAATAAGACGGATGAGTAGTTATGTGATGGTTGGCTAGCCTAGTTCCACGATAGGCACCATCACGACCTGTTAGGATTTGGGGTCGTGACAAGTTGGTATGTACCGGTATTGGGTTGCTCTAAGTAGTTATTGTGATTAGGAGTTATCACTATGGGTGTTTGAGTGACGCAGTGTACTATGTGATTTCATCTTGGGTTAAGGATATGGCTTGATACAACATGTTCAAACTATTTCAGCTTATAGTTGTGGGATTTGAACTTGTAAATCATTTCAAAAGTGAAACTTCGTTCTAAGGTTTATGGGTCAAGATTGGATTTCGAAATTTCAACTGTGTTGTGCTATTAGACCTATATGGGGTAGGGTGACGTGGGATCACCTCTGAATATGTGCATGGTAGGTTACGCATCAATTTTGGTGGTGTATGGAACAAATCTAGAAACGTTCGAGAACGAACATGTGTTTAAGTGGGGGAAAATGCAAAGACCCGGCTGGTCGTTCCGTAGAAATTTCATTATTATTCCTGTTTTGCCTTGTCATAGGTTGGTTATACAGTTTATGATGTGTTAGAGTCGGTTGGCTCGGAATCGGAATGGTTTTAGTGAGAACATAACCATTTAGTCTTTATAAAAAAAATAGCCTTATAGTTGGAAAAGTCAATTGAAAGTTGACTTATTGGTAAACGACATCAGAATTTGTATTTTATGGTTAAGATAGATTTGTTAGGTGATTTGGGACTTAGGAGTATGTTCAGAATATTTTTGTGATGTCCGGTGTAGAATTAAGCTTGAATTGGTGAAAGTTAGTTTTTGGTGATTTCCGGTCGGAAGTGGAAAATAGGCTATCGAAATCAGAGTTGTTTTGGATAGTTTCGGCATCGTTGGTGAATTTTAGAAATTTCAAAGTTCTTAGGCTTGAATTTGATGTTATTTTGGTGTTTTGATGTTATTTTTAGTGTTTCGGGAGTGCAACTAAGTTTTAATGATCATACATGGTATGTTGGTATATTTGGTTTGGGTCCCGAGGGGCTCGGGATTGATTTCGGATGGTTAACGGAAAGTTCAGAGTTGGAAATTTGCAGCAAATAACTGCTGGTGTGAATTCATTGTTCTTTCCGCACCTGCAGATGTTTGATCACAGGTGCGGGCCCGCAGGAGCGGAAGAAGGCTCTGTAGGTGCGTGATTTGGCCAGCTAGGGAAAAGGTCGTAGATGCACATAGGGGGCCGCTTCTGCGAAGTCGCAGGTGCAGAATGTGAGTCGTAGGTGCAGAGTTAGGCCGTTTAATGAAAAGTCGTAGGTTCGGTTAATTTGACCGCATATGCGATCCTGCAGGTGCGAGAAATGGGGCGCAAGTGCGCGATAGATAGGCCGAAAACATATTTCTGGACAAATGAAGGAAAAACCACTAGTAGGGATATGGATGGAGTCCCGCTCAGTAAAGAGAGTTGTAGGATTTGTAAAACAGGGGAAGAGCCTTTACTTTCAAATGACAACTGCTTCTTCCTGCTGCGAGGGCCTTGAAACCAAACCGCCCCCGCCCGATCAACTACCTGTTGGTTTTTTTTAGAGCCCCAAGAAGGAGGAGTAGGAGGAGTCAGTTTTCTTTGAAGATCGAGGAACGTCGTGTCGGACAATTATGCCATTCAGGCAGAAAGTATAAATTGAAAACCCTCCGCAACCATTAAACCTTTTAACACCATTTTTGGAATTCATTCCTTAAGCATAATTTGATGATAAAAATCTAAACTTGGTAGATTTGGAGCACTCAGAGGCCGAATTTTGAGAAAAAGGCACTGCGGAATAGTATTATAGCCGGTTTTGAGGTAAGTAACATTTCCAAACTTGGTTCTGAAGGTTCGAAACCTTGAGCTAAATTATTTATGACTATAATCGAGGTGACACGCATGCCCAGTGACGGGCGTTCGGGTGTGCACCGAGTATTTGTGGCCTGGCTTATCCCATGGCACCGCTTAGTGATTATTCCATGATGATATATGTGCTTCTATTAATGTGGTAATTGTGAGCATGTTAGGAATCATGTTAAGTATAAATGCTAGGCTTCACGTTGAAAATGCTGAGGCGAGTAGTTGTATATTTCTTTCTCATTTTGTGATTATTTGATTTCATATACTCAGTCTTGTTATAGCATATCACTTCATAGATCAGTCTCAGTATTGTTAATTATATGCATACTTATCATTGTTTCGGGCTGATAGATGCATCTGTGATCCATGTGAGTGAGACTGAAGAGTAATTGTTGAGTGAGGCTGAGAGCCTGTTATTGAGACTGTTATAAGAACGGACTGCACACCGGAGCGATATTTAAATCATGCCTTCGTTGGCTTGATATGGCGCTTGGGTCACTAGGGCCCCTCCGGAGCCTTTAGACCCCAGTGAGCGCATTAAGTTGAGGGATGGATTGTCCCTGGGCATGGATCGTGTCCGAACTAGATGTTATGTGAGGGATGGATTTTCCCTGGGCATGGATCGCGTCCGAAGTGGATGTTATGTGAGGGATGGATCGTCCCTGGACATGGATCTTGTTCGGGTGTTGTATTCCGAAGATGGACTTTCTCCGTGGAACTGGATTGGCGTATTTCCTCAATATGGAGTGACTGGTCACCAATGATTAAGTACATTGCGGAATGAACTTTGCCCTGGGCCTGAGGGCCATATACGGTAATGAGTGGACTGTTGTGTAAGGGTTGTGAGCACTATGTGCACATCCACACTGGTTTCATACATATATTTTTATGATGGCATGCAGAGTATATTGGAATACTTGGCCTATTTACTCATTCTGATAAACTGTGAACATGCCTAAATTTTGTATGCTGATGATTTAATTATTGAGGTTTAGTCCGTCGCTACCTCTCAGCCTATAGTTTGGGTTCGTTACTTTTGAGTTGGTGTACTCACGTTACTCCCTGCACCTTGTGTGCAGATGTAGGTACACGGGGATCCGGTAGTGGAGATTGAGCAGCTGTCAGAGTTTTCATTAGAGTTGTCGAGGTGGCAGTTGGCGATCGCGACCTCGTCTTCTTTTTCTTATTCTACCTGTTGCACTTATTTTGAGACTATGTTGTCTATTTCTTCATTCTTTAATTTTTTTAATATAGAAGCTCATGAATGAGTGACACCAGATCCGGGGTTGGAGATTTTAATTTTTTGTTTCAGATATTGTTTTTAAACTTCAGACTCTTATTATTATCAATAAATTCGTTTAAGAATAGCACTTTTACTGAAAATTGAATTTAGCTTAGAAACAAAGGCGTGGCTTGCCTGGTTTCACGACAGGCGCCATCACGACTCCGAAATCGGGTTGTGACAAAAGCTAAAGCTTCCATTATAATTATTTCTAAAGTCGAATACTGTATTAACTTGGATTAATGAGTAATCGTGGTATGTGTTTATCTGGAAGTATGTATTGTCTACATGGTAGAAACCCATGAAACTTAAAAAAGATAATTGTATGTTAGTTTGTTTTGCTTGATGTTTCCCCATTCTTTATGAAAATTTTTGAACTGGCAATCCTGAAATTATCCTTTTTCATTCGTGCTAAAACATTGTTGGGGTATAATTAATATGAACATAAATGCGCCCCTGCACGCCCAAACACATTAATTCACATTCTCTCTTGCTCAGTACTCATTATGTATAATGTTCTTCGTTTTACTTAAATTTGCTTTTTTAGGGCTTATATTTTTCTGTTTACTTAATAAATTTAGTGTAATTTGATGTTATATTTGACTAGAATTCTCTTTTTTGTACAATCCTATTAGCATGTATCTGAATTCTCCTTCATACTTAACAATGTGTTCTATGAAGAAGAGTTCTATTTTTGGTTCATATTTATTTTACATAGTTAATTGGTTGATGTATCTCACTTCATTTTATTATAGATGGCTGATCGAAATAATCAAAATAATAGACATATATTGGAACAAGTGAGCTCTTTAGCTACATATGTTGCTTGCTTAGTATCTATTTGATTTTGGACTTATGTACGTGAAATTAAAAATGACCGACGAACGATCACACATGATATACAACTGGAAAGTGAACAAGTTAGACATGAATTATTGAGTCATTTATTCTCAGCTGAACTTGGTCGTAATATTATAAGAATGATCCCTTTATTTTTTACCAATATATGTTAGATGTTAGTTATAGAGGGTGATCTTAGACCAACACTTCAAGCAACAATTGAAGAGCAAGTTGCAAAAACACTTAACCTATTAGCACATAATACGACGAATCGCGAGTTAGTTTTTATCTTTCGACGATCTGGGGAGTTGGTCAGTCGCCATTTTCATACTTTCCTGCGAGAAATATTGGAGTTATATGAAAGCTTTATTAAACAACTTGATGGCTCTCAAGTTCCTTCTGAAATTGCCAGCAACCCATGTGACGACCCGATAGGTCGTTTTGAGTATCTGTACTTCGCTCGGTATTTTGAGGGCTCGATTATCTCCGTGTCATGTTATGGGACTTGTTGGTATGTTTGAACATAGTCCTGAGGGGCTCGGGTGAGTTTCAGATAGGTTTGGGTTGTGTTGCGCTCGTTATTTTTATGTTTCGACGTTGTTTCTTCAACCATAAATGGTACTACATTAAACAAATTAGCTCCAATTTCTTCTTTTATTGAATCATTAGATATGTATCATAATTACGGAGACATGGAAAAAAGAATCCACGAACTTGGACATCGTATGAGGAGTTTATGATCATTTTACTAAGAATTGGGTTGCCAGATTTTTTCAGATTAATTACGAAATTATCATTGACTTCGTATTTAAAAATTTGCACTATTTCCAAATATTAAAACCAACATATCTCCTTCAATATAAGGTCAAATGGAGTGATTCAAGAGTCTGACTTGAGTAGAATTTCACATTGAATCCATTGAAGGTGTCAAAAGCGAGTTTCGAGATTATATGGCACAAGAAACGAGGCAGAACAATGTTAAACCGCGGGTTTTGTTCATTTAGCACATTTAGGGTTGAGGAGCTCGGAATTGGGCAATTGTTTAGGCGATTTTCACCATATGAATTAAGTTAATTGTTATCTACTCTGATTTTGTTATATTCCATGAATCTATCTTCGATTTTAGCTTTTGGTTGATGAATAGAGGAAATTGGAGTGTTTTGGCCTAAAGTTTCATAATATGAATTTTTGAGTTTTGAAAATCGATTTAGAGTCGGAATTGAGTGAAACTAGTATGATTGGACTCGTCATTGAACGAGTTGTCGGATTTTGTTAGTTTTGTGGGGTTCCGAGGCGTGGGCCCGAGTGTGATTTTTTGCCAGATTTGGTATTTGATTTAGGATTAAATTTTTATCATTTGGAATTGTTTCCTTGAGGTTTATTTGATGTATTTGAGTTGATTTTGGCTAGTTTTGAGACTTTCGGGGGTCACTATGCGCGTGATGGCGTTTTCGGAGCATCACTTGGCTTGCTCAGTGATGCGTGGCTAGAATTCATGGTTTAACATGTTATATGCCTTACATTTTATGTGCGTTAATGATATAAAAAAAATACACTTTTTATGTGCATAATGGAGTTTATTTCATGTGTAGGTGCATTGGAGATGGAAACCGAGCTAAATGGATGCAAATACATCAAAAATACGCTTAAGAGTCAAAAAGGAAACACCCGGGCATTTGGCCCCTAAAGCTAGGATGTCCCTGGCGTTAGTGGGGCGTTTGGCCCCTAAAGACAGGCTGACCCTAGAGTTAGGGGGCGTTTGGGCCCTAGCGCCAGGCCTGCCCTGGCTTTAAGGGGGCGTTTGAGCCCAAACGCTTGGGTCCCGGAGTTCAGTCAATTCCGAGTTTTGAAGAGTTTAAGTGTTTCCCGGTTGGAATAGAAGTCTCCTACACGTTTAGGGTTTGTCCTAAACATATAAATAGACCCCAAAACACAACTTGAAGGAGGATTCGAAAGAGAGGAAGCGATTGAAGTGAAGAAAAACTTTGGATTACTACTCAGTGAAGCAAACATTGATTTTTATAGCTTTTATTTATTATTTTGTA